>ML795331.1:81674-94147 GCA_009831015.1 Picea engelmannii
ATTGGGTGTTTTTAAGACTACAACCATACAAACAGATGTCCCTCAAGCAAGCCAAGAAGGATAATAAATTATCACCAAAGTACTATGGCCCTTATAAGGTGTTGCAAAATATTGGTACTATGGCGTACAAATTGGAGTTGCCTTCATCTTCACGAGTACACCCAATTTTCCATGTTTCATGCTTAAAGAAGGTTATAGGTGATAAGATCCCAGTTCAAACTATATTTCCAAAACTTGACGAGGAAGGAAAAATCATATTGGAGCCTGAAGCCATCACTGACACAAGAATTCACCAGCTGAGGAATAGATCCATTTCAGAGTATCTCATTAAATGGAGGAAACTATCAGCTGAAGATTCCACTTGGGAAGATGATTCTTTTATACAAAAGCATCCAGACTTACTCAAGCATTGCGGACAACAATTATCTCAAGGGGAGGGGCATGTTAATCCCTAATATTGGCTCATTACCCCTTAATTGGGGCATATTATATTAGTAATGCTATTTTATTTATGTCGGCTTTAGGCCATTAGTTGTAATTATACCTCCTAGTCTCCTATATATACCAAGGAGACATTTTCATTTTGAATCATCTTGTACTTGAACATTTAAGTGGGGTGAAAGGAGGTTGCCCCCTTAAAGAGGTTTATTATCTGAAATTATCTATTTTTCAAGGCGTTGAGTACTTTTTCTGAGTTTTTTCTATGCTATATTGATATTTGGTTCTTAACAGAGCTGGTACATGAAATTTGTCCAAGGAGCTACACCTAAACCGTTGAATGCCATTAAGACTTCGCTAATCGTTGAATTTAAGAAACCTAAGTCAGAATCGCAATGAATTATAGAACTAAAAGTAATCAAGCAGAGAATAGCTGAACCTGTGTGGGAGTTCGATTAGACATTTAAGACTTTGAAAGGCCATCTGAGTTTTCAAATCCCAGATGAGCAGAACAAGGAATGGTTCATTGTTTCCCTCTTACCACACATCAGAGTCCCTCTGATGCAACAAAAAATTGCTTCGCAGTCTTATGTGTTGGAGATCGCCATGAAGTTAGAATCAACCCCTATGGGAGAATCCAACTCAGGTATGAGTCAAATCTTGAGTCAACTAACCAGTTTGTCTCTGCAGGTCGAAGATATTAAGAAAGACAAGGGAAAAGATAAAAGAGAAGACATCTGGTGTGTCATATGAAAATCAAAAGGCAATTACAAGGAGCATTGTCCCCTATTTCACGAATACTTGGCCTCTAGAGCTCTGATCCCTTTGAAGAAAGTCACCATACCCTGGTGCGAGGTATGTAGAAATAGACATCGCTCTGGTGAGTGCTATTACATGAAAAAATATGTTCAGACACCCACACATATGTATTTCACGTTTTGTAAGTCCATGGGGCATAATGATTGGGATTGTAGGGCTTATGAACTCATGTATGAAAGGTCAAGAGATATATACAAAATTCAAGGTGAAGTACAACAAGAAGGAAACACTACGTAGTATAATTCTCCAGGACGAGGAAACTTCAACCCTCACAGTGGATTCAGAGGAAGAGGACGAGGAGGAGGTATGGGTCGAGGTCGAAGACAGATCATCTGTTATAATTGCATGCAGCTGGGACACTTGGCAAGGGACTGTTAGAACCCTTGTACCACTTGTAGTTACTGCAACGCATTTGAACATGTCATAGAATACTGTCATGCGATGTTAGCCAAGCTTCAGGAGAAACCAAGAGGAAACCAGCAAAACAACTAATCAAAGAAGAACATCGCGGAGCAGATCCCAGAGTAGCTATTATCACTAGAGGTGTTGTTACAGGACAAGACAGAGTAACCCAAAGAAAGATTACAGAAGAATCAAGAGTCAGGAAAGCTGCAGAGAAGACACAAACTTTTGATGCAAAGAAAGAAAAAAAAATATTTGAGGAAGCAAGAAAATAATTTGGAAGAGATCATGATTCTTCATAAAAGGCTCAACCAGAAATATGAGAATATGGAATTCCCCTGGCCTTTGATCAGTCTGCTTCGTCAAGAGAAGGAAAAGAGGTAAGTAATCTCATGGAATTTTTATGCACCTGCATTAATTTGATAAAGGATGAGAGCGTTGTACAAGAGATACAAAACTTTATTAGACAGTATGAGCTAGGGAAGGTAGACCCCTTACTAAGTAGAGCAGTACACCAAATATCTAAAAAGAAAAGGACAAATAAAGAATTACACCTGAATGCTCAAATTGGAGAGTATGATATCGACTATGTGGTCCTCGACTTGGGGTCAGAGGTCAACGTCATGACGAAGAAGACCTGGGAACTGATGGGAAAACCTAAGTTGATATATTCCCCTATCAGGCTTAGGATGGCCAATCAACAAGCTGTGAGCCCCTTCGAAAGCTTGGAACATGTCCCTGTAGACATTGATGGGGTTAGAACATTTGTGGACTTCGAAGTCATTGAGATAGTTGTCCTTACCTCGCGTTTTTAGGAATTGATTAGGATTTCAATAATTCCATTATGTTTGATTTAAAGAAAATATGAATGAAATTTGAAGGTGATGGCCTTAGGGTTATCTCACCTTTGGATCCTGACAAAGGTCCTAGATACACAGAGCCCATCAGAGAAGAAGACCGCGCATATGAGTTAGAAAACATATACAAATTGACATCCAGACAACAAGATTACATTAATCCTACAACAGATGGAAATTTGAGCTGGCGAAGTGAAAGCGCATGTTCATCAGATTCAGAAGAAGCACTGGAGAACTGGCAGAACAAAATGTATGAACTATCTACAAGGAGATGTGCTAAATTGACCAGAGAAGTTCACTGGATTGGCACAATAGTAAGTGACTTACCCACCTTTGATGGTCTAAATCATTTCGAAGCATTCTTGTTGAACTTTGAAGAAATTGTACCAACCCAAAAAAGATTGTTGGCAATGGATGAGGCCTTGAAAGAAACACCAACAAGATGGTGGGGGACACACAAAAACAACATTATAGACTGGGTACAATGTCGCACTTTGATGACAACGTGGTTCTCAGAGAAAATAGAAGGCTGTGAAGTTAGGTACATAGGTCAAAGTTGTCTGAAGGACCATGTGCGCAGTTGCGAGGAAGCATGGAGAAACATTCCTCAAGAGCAGTGGGTGTACAAATTCATTAACACACTGGACACAACCCCTATCAACTGGTATTTTCAAGCAAAACTGTGCCTCATCACTGCAGATTGGGAAGGTATGGTTCAGAATTTTGTAACTACCTTCTTATTCGAAAGCCAATATCCTTCAGTAGATCAAACATTACAGATTGTAAGACAAAAAGTATTTGAGGAGGCATCTAGCCTCCCTTTGGAACAAGAAGAGGACAAATGGACTGTGCCCCTCCAAAAAATGCAAGGCTGTTACAACATCAATGCTGATGAAGATGATGATCCCAAGAAGGTGAACATCATCGAAACAAAAGGCTAGAGAGACATAGAAGGACCAGGAGTTGACCTACCTTTCATTGGACAACCGATTAAGATCAATAAATTCAATATTGGAACAGAGCAAACACCGAATCTTGCGAATGTTGGAGACTATTGGGATGCTGCCACTATTGAAAAAATCGCAGAGTTACTGCATGAATATCAGGACTTGTTTCCAACCAAGTTCACTGATATGAAGGGTATTAAAGGGCCTATGGGAGAGATGAGGATCCCTTTGAAACTAGATACCATACCAGCCAAATAGAGACCTTACAGATTGAACCCTAAATATAAGGAGAAAGTGAATATTGAGCTCGACAGAATTCTGGAAGCAGGGATCATAGAACATGTCGAAGAGTCAGAGTGGATTATCCCTATGGTGGTACAAGACAAGAATATAGGAGAGATCAGGATCTGCGTAGATCTTAGGAAGTTGAACGATGCTTGTTTTCATGACCCATTCCCTACACCATTTACTGACGAAGTGTTAGATAATGTAGGAGGCCATGAGGTATATTATTTTACAGATGGATTTTCGGGATACCATCAGATTAGGATTTCCAAGGAAGATCGTCGTAAGACCAAATTTGCAACAGAATGGGGATCCTACTAGTATACAATGATGCCATTTGGATTGAAGAATGCCACAACCATATTTTCTAGGGTGGTGGTCGAAGCGTTTAAGGAGTTTCTACATAAATTTCTAGAAGCATACTTTGATGATTGGACTGTTTTTAGTTTATTGAAAAATCACATTGAATGTCTAAGGCTAATTTTGGACAAGTACATGTAATGTCAGATTGCCTTGAACCTGAAGAAGTGCATCTTCTTTTCACCCTTTGGAGTGTTGTTAGGTCATATTGTATGCAAGAAGGGATTGCATGTAGACCCATCTAAAATTTCCATTATAGTTGATTTGCCCCCTCCTACTTCAGTCAAACAGTTGATTACAGGAAATTCATTAAAGCCTATGCACAGATTACAACACCCATGGAGAATACTTTGAAGAAAGACTGTCCGTTTCATTGGATAGAAGAATTCCAGCAGAGCTTCGACACGCTGAAACAGAAAATGGTTATTGCGCCTATTCTGGTTTTCCTAGATGGGAGAAAGGAATTTCACATGCATGTCGATGCATATTCTATTTCATTAGGAGTTGTGTTAGCACAACCAGGAGTAGAAGACATTGACCACCCGTTAGATTTTGCTAGCAGGAAGCTATCAACAACTGAGATTAATTGCACCACTATTGAGAGAGAAGGGTTAGCCATGGTGTATGCGTTGCAGAAGTTTCACCACTACTTGTTGGGAGGACACTTTAAAATGTTTATTGATCACTTTGCACTGAAATACCTAGTTAACAAGCCAGTGTTGGGGGGGATAATATGCAGATGGCTTCTTTTGTTTCAGGAATATGATTTTGAGATCGTGGTTAAGCCAGGAAGGATGAACAAAGGTCCTGACCACTTGTCGAGGTTGGAACATGGAGAAGAGCCTGCTAGTTTGGAGGATACACTATCAGATGCATTGTTGCTGGCCATTAGGAAGGTTGATGATCACTTCACATAGATAGTTCAGTTCCTATCCACAATAATATCACCTCGTGATTACACAGTCATTCAGAAGAAACAATTGGTGGTGCGTGTTGCAGACTTTTCATGTATAGATGGACAACTATACAAGATGAGACCTGATGAGATATTAAGGAGGTGTGTTATGGAAGCATAGAGACCATTAATCCTCACAGAAGCACATGAAGGCATCGTAGGAGGACACTACGTAGGGAAAGCAACAACGCATAAGGTTCTTAGAGCTGGCCTTTGGTGGCCTACCTTACACAGAGATGCTAAGGATTATTCTAGAGCCTGTGATGTATGCCAAAGAGTTGGGAAACTGTCCAGAAGAGATGAAATGTCATTAGAACCCAAACTAACCTTACAAGCCTTTGAGAAATGGGCCATTGACTTCGTGGGACCTATAAACCCACCAGGGAAGCGTACAGGATCCAGATACATAATCACTATGACAGAGTACTTGACCAGATGGGCCGAAGCAAGAGCAGTCAAGGACTGTAGTGCAACTACAGCTGCATGCTTCATATTTGATGATATCATAACAAGGTTTGGATGCCCAAAGACTCTCATGAGCAATAAAGGTACACATTTTATTAACAATACCATTGAAGCCTTGACTGAGGAATTTGAATTCCACCATCAAAAGAGCATGCCTTACCATCCACAAGCGAATGGGACAGTTGAAGCATTCAACAATATCTTGGAGACATCGTTGACGAAGATTTGCAGTGTGAACAGGGACGACTGGGATTTAAGAGTATTGGCAGTACTATGGGCCTATAGAACCACTTGCAAGAAGCTAACCATGCAAATCCCTTCTAAGTTGGTTTATGGTCTCGAAGTTGTTGTCCCAATGGAATATTTTGTACCAATCCTAAGAATCGTTTCCTTTACAGATATGGATAACATTGGCGTTGTTTAAGAGAGGCTTGCGCAGCTGGTCGAACTAGAAGAAGATAGATTTATTGTAGGATTTCATCAGCAGGTACAGAAGGAACGAGAAAAGGCCTACCATGATAGACACATCAAGAAGAAGGCATTTAAGCAAGGAGATCTAGTATTGGTATATGAAAGCAAGTTCATGAAGCATCCAGGAAAGTTTAGAACACATTGGATTGGGCCATATGAGGTTGCCTATTTTACAGAAGGAGGAGTTGCGTAGTTGAAAACTTTGAATGGAGAATGGAAGGAAGGATTAGTGAATGGGAGATGGTTGAAAGTGTATTATCAAAACCAGCTCCCTCACAGCTCCCAGTAAAATCATGAGGAAAAGGGTCTAGGTACCAGGTGTAGTTGAAACTAGGTACCAGACACAAAAAAGACAGTCTGCACAAGGAAGGGAAGAGTCAAGCTGAAAGCAAAGGCTACCCTACGCAGTCCGAAGTCAAAGAAAAACATAAAGATCAGATCTAAAGTGCCTCGGGATGAGTCACATGTGAGTGTTGGGGGCCTATTGGAACTTGGGTATGGAAGTAAGTGAATATTAAGGCATAAAAGGTGAAATGCGAACTGCATGGAAGACACAGTGACTGAGACTGGGTCGAAGTGAGCAAAAGGGCAGAAAAGACAGAGTGAAGTAAGATAAAGAAATTTGTTGGACGAGGAGATCGAGGATGACAAATGAGCAAGGAAGAAGGATCGTGGACAACTCAACAAGCGAAAAAATCCACTGTTGGATGATTTGAAGCATCACACGAGAATGAAGGAAAGACAGGCTGGCGAAGCCCTGGAAACGCGGGTCAAGTTGACCTAGGGTTTTGGTATCTAGGGTTTTGACACTTAAGTATCGGCCTAAGGCTATCGGTGAGCTATTGTAATGTATAAATAAGAACTTAGATGAGGGAAGAGGGTTCGTTCTAGTTTTTTTATTGGCATGAGTGATTATTGTTGTGTGAGAGAGAAGTGCTAAGTGCAGAGCCTTCTGGTATTGTAAGATCTTCAACTAGGTGCAAAGATCAACCCTGCAGTTGGGTGCGTAGGGAAGGGAGAGTCATAGAGGATAAGAAAGAAGACATGCTAGCTAATAACACAGACAAGAACTGTATGCTTCATCTTAATATATTATAAAGCACAATATTGTGGACATATCTCTAGAGAGAGGGTGAACCACATATGTCTCGTGTTATGTGTGATTGATGCTATGTTCTTTGTCATTTTATATGCTGCTATTGTGATAATGTGTTAAGTATGAGATATAACTTGCGCAGTAGGTTGTAGGAAGATAAATAATACTAAGTTGTTGTGTCTTATTGCTTTGAATCCACTTTGCATTCCTTCTGGTTGTAGACACCTGTGTCTTGAAACCCCCTATAGCTACTTCGGGTGAGACTGCATCTGCCTCGCAAGTGTTGCCGAAAGGGCCAGTAGTTAGGGCTTGTTGGTGCGCTCTTACGTATTGAACCCTTGGTCTACCCTTGTACCAACAATGTCTCATGGACCATAGTGAAGACAATGATCTTGATGATGATGATCAACATTAACCATAGAAAACAACACCAAAATCCTCCATCCTCATCAGTTTAGATCATCACACCCAATCAACATGGTTCATTGGAACATGGTGGTCCAACACATTATGCAGTACAATATTCCTTATTTCATACAAAGTGTCAAATGTAATGCATTTGGCAAGTGAGTGAGGATCATGGGTTGAAGTTGGATAATGAATCATGAGCTCAGAAGTTATGCTCGCTGCCTTATTTCACCTTGGTGGCCATCATTAGTGTCCTAGTCCCATGTTGTCACTCTTGGGGAATAGAGGTACTACTAGGAGGCATTGATAAGGGTAACATACCATTTCCCCCCATACTTAAAAATTATAATCCTAGGCCTTCCGTAGTTTACTAGACTTTGATAATGGTTTTACATGTACCCCAAAATGACCTGTGGTTCATTCTCCTATGAGAAGGGATAAAATATTGAGGTTGATGCAGCTGCTATAAAAAATGAACTAAAAAAAATGTTATAAAAGAAAGAAAGAAATATGGGATAATGAGTGGCCAAATTTAAAATCCAAAGGCAAGCTTGAGATCTATTCCCTCACTATGAGGTGATCACCCCTAGTCGTAATGTATTAAATGCATATCAATTAAAATAACTTAATCCTAGTAAGAAAACAAAAGCATGAAACCTGAAAAGGGGACTTGCAATGCAAAAAATGAATATCAAAAGGCAATAAAGGGGTTTGGAATACACACACTGCTGAGGAAAGGGTATCTCAAGCAACAAGCTCTCCCTCTACAAGGTGCTCATGGAAATGGACGGAGCACAGTATCCTACATGTCAATTACTCCATTACCACAAAGTAATCCCATCATGTTTTCATCACCACACTTACACTTACATAGGCCTCTTGTAAAATGTCCCTCTCCCTCGGTACTAGCACACCTAATAGGGCCTTTTGATGGTCCTCTCGCACCTAAACTTGTCAAATTGCATAAAGTCTTGAACTAATGTGAAGTTTGAAGGGGATATCTAATGTGAATTTCTCATGTGGCTTCTGTGTTAAGTGATGGCTTACTTTGTATGGTTCTAAGGACTCTTGTACCTTGTAACTATTGGTCTTTCTTGATTCTATGTCTCTTAACTGACTTGGGTGCACTTGATATGGTCCTTTGGAGGATGTCCTTATGATTTCACCCAGGACTTTATGCATTATATGCATCACATAGCATGCATGATGAAAAGCATTGGGTCATGTGATGACTTGCCACATTCAAATACATCCTCTCATACCTCCTTCACACCAGAGGATGAACATATGAGCTCTCATTTTATATATATGGTAATACTAGTTGACAGATGGGTAGGAAGCCCACATCTTGGATAGTACACCCTGGATATTATTAGGCATTGGATCGAGGACATTGCACTAGGACATGATTGGACACCATTCAAAGAGGTGACACATCTTCTTTACACCTTGGACGTTTACCTTTTCACCTTGGATGTTGAGCATATGGATTATTATGTCATGCATTATGATGATTTCATGATTATTGGGGCTTGCTTTCCATTGGGGCATACATCTTGATTATGAGTTGTGGTCCTTTGACGATGAGACGTGACCTTTGATGAGGAGGTGTCACCTTTCACCATTATTTGCACCTTTTGATGATGAGACATGGCCTTTGGAGGCCCTTGAACCCTTCTAGAGCATGATGTCACCCTTGTTGCAGCTTCCTACACCCACACATGTTATCTTGGAGGATACGTCTTGGTGTATTAACATGTATTATTATTCTTTGAGGTTATTTGAGGGACCGACCTTGAACTATCTCACTTGTATCATATTTGAGGAGAATATTGTTGATAATTCAATTGCATAAACACTTTTAAATGAATTTATACTTAAAGGGTTTCCTACTAATAAGAACACAGTTTCCAAAAATAAAGAGACCAATAAAATATGAATACACAATATGAAATCAATATATTATACTAAAAATAAAGCTTCTACTTGCTTCCAACGATATATGAATTGACAACAAAATAAAAACTATTGAATAACCTTATAACTTCAATCTGTGCAAGAGATTTGATAGCGTGCTCCTTTTCCTTCTCCTTCACAACATTCTCTTTCCTAATAGCATCTAGCTTTTTAGTAACATTGTACTTGTGATTATTTCCTTGTTCGTGTGTTTGTATGCTCAGAGGATTGTTAGCTATGAATATCTTGCATTGGTCACACCACTTGTTCCCTTGGCTCACCCAGTACCGCAAGAACAAATATGTCATTAAATATCGATAATTCAAACCCTCATATACAGTTTAAATAAAGTGGCAAACGATTAGAATATGAAAAAGTCTTGTAGTAACAAATAAAATCAATATCCTTTTGAAATAGGGTGAAATCCAAAAATGAAATCTTCCAAATATTAATATGATAGCTTGAAACCAAAAAAATACACATAATATAAAAGTTTAAAAAGAAAAAATGACAAAAGAAAATCAACATAAATTTCATTTCTTATATAAAAGGTATAGTTAACATGTATATAATAGGTTTGGTAGATGTTTCATCATCTTGTTTTGCATACACGTTTAACTCTGGATTTCCACGTATCATACAAATCACCACCTTCTCTTCTCTTATGTGGTTTGGATGAGGAATACATAATTTTTATGAACTTCTATTGATTTTAGAAATGAACGAGGAGTAGAATGGTTCTCAGTCACATCTTGTGGAAGGCTACCATCAATCTCAAAGAACATCGTTATTTCATGTGCACAGATGGAGCCCAACATGCTGCTTTAGAAGCATTGCAAATGGAGCCTAGTCCAGTAAATTATCTGTAATGGAAAACACATTACCAATGGCTAATATAGCAGATCTCATTGCACAAGTGGAAAATACAACATTCTTCAACTTATGAGGTGGAAGGCTGATCATCTGGCTTGACCACCACGTGAAACAAAAGTGAGCGAACCCGGAACACTATGGTATCTATCTCTAAGATGAGAAGTGGGACTCAGGGGGGAGGCCTTTTCTCTAGATTTCTTGCCTCTCTCGTTTTCTTTGTGGGTATTGTAGTTAGGTGGCTAAGCTGAGAAGTGAGAATCAGGGTAAAATATGGGACGAGGGGCTCTATCTACTAGTATTGATAGACAATATACTTACTTCGTCTCTTCCCCTTTATCTATCTCAGGTATGGTTATAACTATGTATCTATCTCAGGTATGGTTATCACACATAGGTTCCATAGAGAACTAGTACTGGGCCAAAGATGAACTAGAGGTTAGGTTGGTAGTCTTAACTCTCGACCGATGACCAGTGCACCAAAACAAACAAGGGCTTCTGCCAATGCTCAAGACCCCATTCTTTTCTTGATCGAAATGCTCTATACTTTAAACCATGCACTAGGCCATATAGATAAAGAGATCCCCCTCCCCTTACAAGGTGATACACAAATGGGGGGGGGGAGGGTAAAGTGACTTGCTTTGTGATCGAAACCCAACTTCCTTTCTCATATTGAAATCTAAAGGTGCTTTTGCCACCTTGGTTCAATGTCAGAATTGGTTACAAAAACTCTAGGCATGATATAGGCACCTTAAATGATAGATCTATTGTTGATGATATGGGAAAAAAGAGTGCACAAACCCACACCTTGGCAAGTGGAACTCACTCTTATGGATTCATTGAACAATAGAAGGATGATTGATAAAGAGTACTCTCTACCACTGGGACGAGCAACTATGCATAGCCATGGAGGGAGGGAGGTAGACAAGCTTGTCGGTCTATCCTATCCTATCCCAACCTAGAAAGGCTTGAAGGCAAGCCCTGTAAATAAAGTGAGTAAATTGGTTCAACCCAAAATGGATCTTGAGTCTCAATTATCTCAAGGATTTCAACACTAGTACTTTGATAAATTACACTGTTGTTGTCTAGAAATTAGACAGAAATTCAATTTTACTTGCATCTTATTCCTTTTACAGAGCTCGCAAAAATGATAGCTTCCCAAAGGTTTCTTGTCTCATTCTTCTTTCATAGCGTGATTAAGGGATTGGGACGATCATTTATCCTAGCTCTCATTCTTCTGCCATGGAATCATTATCCGAGCTTGGCTGGCCGAACATGGTGGTATGCTAAAGAGAAAGGTGATGTGTTTGCTCTAACCATTATGGATGGATGATAGTGCACTGATAATCTGGGCACAAGTGAAGTGAAGGTAATAAGCACAAAAAGAGTGGATAAGGACATTGGCCAAGGAAATTTCTAGCAAAGGCAGGCGGTAGCAGATCATGGAAGAGGAGAGTCTTAGCAGAGGCAGGTGGTAGCAGGTCAAGGTAGGTCGTGGAAAGAGGAGAGTCTTAGCAGAGGCAGGTGGTAGCAGGTTGTGGCAAGAGGAGAGTCTTTCCAAGACGCAAAGGGAAGAAAATCACATGACAAAACATCATGAAGGAATTTCCACATTGAATGAAGGAATTTCGATGAAGTATACTATACAACTTGAAATATTTCAAACATTTAATAATTTAGGATTAATGCTTAACTTGAATTCTAGCATTAATCTTCCTTGTTGAAATACATAGCTGATATATATTTCATTTCCAAAGTTTAAAATCCCCTTGCCTCATTTTGAGGCCAAATAAGACCTCCAAATTTGTGATTGGTTAAAAATAATTGTTGGAAGAATTTGATAGGTGAGAAAACCGGTTCCATGAAATCTGAAAGAAAAACTTTGGGTTAACAACTTTTCTTTGCATGCAAATATTGAAAATTGTTTACTATAGTCCCCATTGCCTTTAGACAGTGACTAATAATCAACATAAGTTTAATTTGAAGATATATAGAGATACTGAATAATATATTTAATGTATAAAGACATATATATGGTACAATATAACTAGGAATCAATTTATATATATGGTACAATATAATTAGGTATCAATTTATGATATTAAGGTTGGAAAATTATTACTATAATATATATAAGTGGTAAA
>ML795331.1:108001-140363 GCA_009831015.1 Picea engelmannii
AGATTCCTTCTATAGATGATTTTTCCCCAGAATATCTTACAGAACTGCATGAAGACACAATCCTTGACAGGAGAATGCGAACTTCAAAACAAGGAAATGTGGAGTATCTTCGAGTTGGTCTTAAAGGTACAAATCCAAGCAAATCCAAGTGGATTGAGGTTGGAAAGGTGAGGGAGATATACCCTCATATTCAAATAGACTGAAAATAGTATTTTGGAGGTCCAAAATCTTTCCAATGGGGAGGTGTGATCTAGGGGATCAAATTTTGCTCAAAATTCAAAGTGCTCGGAATCACTTCAAATTGAATGAGAACGTAGGCCTCGTCGTTACGAACCCAACACAACTCATTTGGGTTCAAACGGAAGTCGGGAGTGAGATATATCACGTTCTGTTCAAAATGACAAACATGCAAAAAAAGGGATGCTGATTGTACAGTCTGTACGGCTGCTGACGTGGAAGTCTGTATGACACGTGGTAGAGCTGAGTGGTAGATAGTTGGCAGATGTGGACGAATGACATTGCAACATGTGGCAGTATTTGGTTGGTTTCACGGTGCCACGTGGCACCCTGTTATTGGTTGCTTGTATAAAATTTTATTGGAGTCCACCGGGTTCAACCCCGTGACCTCCACCCACGTATAACCTTTGCAAAGTTTTCATTGTCAATGCGCCACACCATATTCCTTGTTATATATATGGTTTCACATAAATTTATGTTTGAGTTTGTTGTATGTTGGTGTGGGGGTCCGGGCTGGGGCTTAGCCCCAGCCCCTGGTCACATATTTTGTTGCCATATGACCATTGTTATATCATGGCATGTGCGCGGGTATGCGTTTTGGTTTGGATTTAAATTCGGTTCAAACGGTTATGTAAACTCTTGGCCCTTATTCTTTAAACGCGCGGTCACATGGGTCATACGACCATAGCCTTGGCGGTTAGGGGCTAGGTGCGCTCGTAACCGTCCTACAGTTTGCACGGTTTGCACGGTTGCGTCCGGTGCTAAGTTTTAACGCTTAAATATGTGTGTGGGCTAGGTAGAGCCAACAAGGGTGCAATTTGTAGATGCAAAGACAACAAGTTTGAAGGGGGGACTTCCAGGAAGCCTATCTTCTTCAATTTTTGGCCAAACGAGGTGCCGAAAAAGCCCAGCTAGGGGTTTTTGGACTTTCTGAATCCATTGGAGCAGTCTATTTGGCATTTTGAGCATTGTAAAACACATTTTTGAGCACTTTGAGCAAATAATACAAAAGATCCATTGGAAGTTGGACCAGGAGATGTAGCCCAAGAGAGGGGTGAACTCCTTTATCATTTGCTGTGTTATGTGTTTTATATTCTCTGTTTATGCTGCTGTTTATATGCATATTGAATGAGTAAATTCTATTAAAGTTGTGTTGCAAAGTTGATCCATTTGCATTTTAACACATAAAATTTAACTTGCAAATATTTTCAAGAATACAAGTCTTCTTCATTTTTAGATCAACCATTTTCATCAATAATAAGAATATTTGGTCATGAGGAAATTGAATGCACATGAGTAGTAATGCATGCATATGGGTTGAATGTCTATCTCACTTACTTGTGAAATCCAATGCAAGTTGCTGGAGGAATGGTAGAAATGGAGACATTGTAAGTATTCGGATCCACATGTTTGGAAAAACAAACCTGCCACTCCATCTATGTACTTACACAAGGAAAGATAGCCTATACTTGGATTGTTCTATGACAACCTCTCAAATGCATGATACTAGCCACGATAGTGGCTTTCCTTCTCAAATATTGGCTGACAACAATGCCATATGACAAGTTTCAATGTATATTCAATATTATACTTAAGGCTATATTCAATTCATTGAGGATCCATGGGTGATATAATTATCATTGGCATATAATCTATCAATGATATAGGGTCTGCATCTACTTTTAGGTTGTATCATAACCTAGTTGTGATTTTCTTTAGTGCATATGATTCCTTATGTTTAGGTATAATCAATCTTATGGATTGCTTATGTCTATACCTAGGGACAAACACCAGTGTCATCTGACAAAAAGAACATATAAAATTCTTACAAGGAGTACATGTGATTGGCAAGGACCTAATAGTCACGAATATGTGGTGTGTGCATTGAAAGAAATATGTAAAGATATTACTTTGGAACTATAAATAATTAAGTGGCCAATTGCTCTACATGATTTTACTAACAAGGCTAGATATTTTACTATCAAGTCTCTAGGGAGATCAATTCAAGAGTTCAAATTAGAATATGCAATATTCTCTTTCTAACATTAATTTGCATTTTATCCCACCCCCTCTCCAATCTTGACTAGTGTTCAATGTGGTGTTGTTGTTCATTGACATATTATGTGTATCATAGTCACCTCTTAACATTTTTCACTCTATATGCATAGATACTCCTTTTGAATGGATAACATATTAGTGGAATGATTTGTCTTACCTCTTCTCACAAAAACAACACTTTTTTAATTTTCTCGTATTGACATTTGCTATGCTTTCACCTCCAAATATTTCATCAATGCATTGAATCTCATTTACCATTTTGTTGGTCGTGGGAGCATGTCACTTCTTATTGTTAATTTATCAAAGAGAAATGCCATAATGATTTATTGCAACAACCAAAAGGTGTATACAGGGAAATATTAAGCACCATGCACTGAGCCAATTTGCTTGGTGCATCATGTCCTTAGATGATAAATAGTGTGTATCCAACGGACATGATGCACTGGGTAGTGAGCCGATCATTGACTCATTGCTTGGATCACTACTTGGTGCATCCTGTACATTGAATATACACTATTTATCATCTAACGGAAAAGATGCACCAAACAATGAGAAAATGATTGACTCACTACATAATGCTTAATATTTCTTGTGTATACATGTCACTATCTCATCTTATCATGTATTATACACCCCATATATACATATCACTTCTTAATGACATGCCTCATCTTATCGTTGTGTATTGTACACCCGGTGAGTAACAATAATAAGGAAGTACTTTGACATATCTACTACAAGTTGCTTGGCCTCTTGACATGATGTGTCATAATTCTTATCTATGGGTTTGAGAGATTCTAAATCTCGTTAAAGCTAAGAGGTGGGGGGACATACATAATGAAGCCCACTGAAGTTGGTATGCACCATTATGCACCATCGCTTTGTGACATTGAAGTCAAGCACATAATCTTAACAAAAGTTGCACGATATGAACTTTGTATCCACAACTGATCAGATGCATTTGCCCGTCTCGAATAAAGAGGACCTGTATATATAATCCTTCACAAAAGTTGCACTGTACAAATGATATGAATTTTTTATTTAGGCCCCCCAAAAAAGAAAGCTAGAATGATGAAAAGCAACCAGGTTTGACAATGAAAACAGGTCCATTTCAAAATGAATGTCAACACTATGGGAGAGGGCCACTTGACCTATTTTGAAGAATGGGGAGCCAAGCTTTGCTAAGCTTAAGATCATCGTCTATGTTGATATCATTGTCTTCTTCATAATTCCTATAGCTTCCCTTACCCTTACTTTGGATAAATAATCAACGATTGCTAAGATTTTTTTGTCATCGATACATATATGATGCTTTGTCTTCTTAGAATGACTTGTCAAACCTGAGGACTTAACTTGATTATGAGTAATAGCTACCTTATGTTCCTTAATTCTAAATTGAAAAGAGCTCTTGATTTCACCAATATATGTAAGACCACATGAGCAGGGGATACAATAGAGACCTTTATGTAGATGTGGGTCCACAGGGTCCTTCACTAATTTGAGGAGGCTCCTAGTAGTGTGAGGAAGTTGAAAAATGGTTATGATCTGCTTCTTTCCTAAGATTCTAGCTATCTTTTTTGAGGTACCTTGAACATAAGGGAGCATTACCTTATGTTCTACTTTAGAAACCCCATCTTGATCGTAAACTCTAGGAATCTTTCTGAAATTCCTTCTTAACTTGTCATTCCTTGTAATCCCTATATTTGAACCTATTGATCAAGTGTTTCTTTTCTTGGTCTAGGTGCTCCTCATTCAATATTTTAAGGGCTCAAGAAACAAGAGTGTTGATAACCCCTTCTTTTTGGGATGGGTGATGATGTAAGTAAGCATGAAGGTATTTCTTAGTGTGGGTTTTCTTATGATACAATTGATGAGTCAAGGAACCATCAACCTTCCTAGAAATGAGAATGTCTAAGAAAAAAATGGAATTGTTGTCTTCCAATTCCATATTGAATTGAGTATGCTTAGATTGACTATTTAGATGCTTCACAAAATTGTTAAGGTCTATTGACTATTTAGTCTCTTGATGGCCCATTGGGTTCCCCCTCTTCTAGTGGGGTATGTGATGTCATAGATACGAGATATGGGCTTATAACAACATTAGGATCCTCCATTTAATCCATCACTCATATCTCCAGTCGTCAATTGATGCCTATTCACAATCTCGTTGCTCTTGCTAGTGGAATCCTTAAAGATTGATTTTTGGTACACAATCTAGCCATCTCCTCCTATAGAATCAAACTAGATCCTTTTTTGGGTTCATGATGATGATGATGAGTACAACCACTGACATCTTGATCATCCTCAGCCCCCATCAACTCCAAACAATGATTGCTCAATTGGAGGAGTTGTTGAATAGCTTCAAACACATGAAATCACTTTTGAATATGTGTGTGTGGGCCCTTCAGATGCCACTAAAGATTACATCCCTTGAGGAGATCAACACAAGCTTTGTCTTCATCCCCCTGTTGACAAGTCCATTTTGAAATCGCCAAAAATAAGGGTATGGAAAACTTTACATTGTTTATGATTAAGGGGAATAGAATTCAAGATGTAGAACATATGTAGATTCCATTATTTACTAATCTATATCATTTAAGAACATCCTCTTGAGAAGAAAAGGGTCAAAGTAAGAATTTGAAAATAGTTGTTAATGAAATGTATTTGAGGAAATTCACATTGGTGCCTAATTCCACTTTAGAGCTTGTTCTCTCTACATTATAACTAGGATTTAATGTAGTGTCCTACCATTCTATGTTATTGTATTGTAGAAATTATCATTGTTTGACCCTTCCCCAAACAAAACACCCAATTTCTATTATTGCTATAACTTTTCACTCGAAATCCACAAGAGTCACCTTGTCGAGATTCAAACTGCCAACCAAATTGCCAAATGAGCATGCATTTGAACGTATTGAAACTTGATTATGAGATGTTATATTGAATTGTATAATTCACCTAGTTTACGAACTCTTGGAATGCAACTTCCAAGTGAAAAGTGCTTGAGCTCTTAAATTGCTTTGTGCCTTTATGTCCATATAATTACGAACCAAGAGAGCTATAAACTTGCTACGAAGTCTTGTTTGAATTAGCCGAGATAGGCATCAACCACTGCATCAGTAGATATCTAAACATGCACACCCTTCCAAGTAAGAGAATTTGTGTCCTCAACACTAGCGGGTACCTATAATTGAAATTGATTAATATACCATTTTCATCAATAATAAGAAGATTTGGTCATGAGGAAATTGAATGCACATGAGTAGTAATGCATGCATATGGGTTGATTGTCTATCTCACTTGTGAAATCCAATGCAAGCCGCTGGATGAACGGTAGAAATGGAGACATCGTAAGTATTAAGATCCACATGTTTGGAAAAACAAACCTGCCACTCCATCTATGTACTTACATGAGGAAAGATAGCCTATACTTGGCTCGATCTATGACAACCTCTCAAATGCATGCTACTTGCCACGATAGTGGCTTTCCTTGTCAAATGTTGGCCGACAACAATGCCATATGACAAGTTTCAATATATATTCGATATTATACTTAAGGCTATATTCAATTCGTTGAGGATCCATGGGTGATATAATTATCATTGGCATATAATCTATCAATGATATAGGGCCTACATCTACTTGTAGGTTGTATCATAACCTAGTTGTGATTTTATTTAGTGCATATGATTCCTTATGTTTAGGTATAATCGATCTTATGGATTTCTTATGTCTATACCTAGGGACAGACACCAGTGTTATCTGATGAAAATAACATATAAAAATTATTACAAGGAGTACATGTGATTGGCAAGGACCTAATGGTCATGAATATGTGGTGTGTGCATCGAAAGAAATATGTAAAGATATTCATACTAGGCTTTCGAATTATAAATAATTAAGTGGCCAATTTCTCTATATGATTTTACTAACAAGGCTAGATATTTTACTATCAAGTCTCGAGGGAGATCAAATTAAGAGTTCAAATTAGAACATGTAATATTCTCTTTCTAACATTAATTTGCATTTTATCCCACCCCCTCTCCAATCTTGACCAGTGTTTGATGTGGTGTTACTTGTTTTTCATTGACATATTATGTGTATCATAGTCACCACTTAACATGTTTCACTCTATAGGCATAGATACTCCTTTTGAGTGGATAACATCTTAGTGGAATGATTTGTCTTACCTCTTCTCACATAAACATCACTTTTTTAATGTTTTCGTATTGACATTTGCTATGCTTTCACCTCCAAATATTCCATCAATGCATTGACTCTCATTTACCATTTTCTTGGTTGTGGGAGCATGTCACTTATTGTTAATTTCTCAAAGAGAATTGCCATAATGATTTCTTGCAACAACCAAAAGGTGTATACAGGGAAATATTAAGCACCATGCAGTGAGCCAATTTGTTTGGTGCATCATGTCCTTAGATGATAAATAGTGTGTATCCAAGGACATGATGCACTGGGATGAGCCGATCATTGATTCATTGTCCAATACATCTTGTCCATTGAATATATACTATTTATCATCTAATGAATATGATGCTTGACTCACTGCTTGGTACATCCTGTGCATTAAATATACACTATTTATCATCTAACAAACAAGATACACCAAACAATAAGTAAATGATTAACTCACTACATAATACTTAATATTTCATCTTATCATGTATTATACACCCCATATATACATATCACTGCTTAATGACATGCCTCATCTTATCGTCGTGTATTGTACACCAACTGAGTAACAATAATAAGGAAGTACTTCGACATATCTAGTAAAAGTTGCTTGGCCTCTTGACATGATGCGTCATAATTCTTATCTATGGGTTTGAGAGATTCGAAATCTCGTTAAAGCTAAGAGGTGGGGGAACATACATAATGAAGCCCACTGAAGCTGGTATGCACCATCGCTTTGTGACATTGAAGTCAAGCACACAATCTTAACAAAAGTTGCACGATATGAACTTTGTATCCACAACCGATCACACGTCATTTGCCCGTCTCGGATAAAGAGGACTGTATATATAATCCTTAACAAAAGTTGCACTGTACAAATGATATGAATTTTTTATTCAGCGCCCCCCCNTGAATGATAATTTTTTATTGTTTAAATTTCATCGACTCCCCCTGTCAGTGAATGCAATGGTTAAAGGTTTCTAGTTCCAGCTTTGACTCTGTTTCTACTAAATTTTTTGGAGATATTCCAGATAGTAAATAGCTTATTTATGTTTTATTTATTTTTGTTTGTGTAGCTATAGGCATTCCCGTTGCTGCCCCTGGAACATCTTCGGGCCATTCTTCTCCTCTGCCAAAGAGTGTTTCCCTGACAGAGTCCGTTGCTGCAAATAGTAATTTGATGCACTCTTATTACTCTTTCTCTTTCTTACACACAATTAACTGCACGGTAAGGTACCAGGATTGAATTGCGCCCACTCGAATGTCTGAATTCCATTCAACGTTTTGCAGTGAAGACATAATTAAATGGCAGCTCCTTCTGAATTTACACCTGTACTGGCTAAGGATAAAACATCAGAAGAAGAAAAAAAAGAAAAGAATAGTGGAACGATGGAGGCGAACGAGTGCTTGTTTATGAAGGAGCGCTTGGACACGACCGCTCTCCTCATACTCATTTGACAGAAGCAAAAGATGGAGTGCCTTCGCAGAAATAGAGAGATTCAATTCATGGATTGATTTTCCTCTCCTTAAATAGGGAAGGAAGGATGGAGTTGTCCAATCAAATGAAGTCTGTGTTTACAGGTCTCTGGTTTTTTCTTAAATTCTTTTCATTCTGATTATCATAGGGAAAATTCAGTTTTCATCCAAAATTTTGTATTTAGATTTTGAGAGGGTATTGATAGCTCTCGCCTTGAGATAGAATGTGGTTGTGTCGAGGAGACCAGTAAGTCTCTAAGAGAATGCTTGTGAAAAATAAGGTGGCCTATAAATGATAGCAATTAATAATGTCATATATATAAATCAAACGGACATTATAGTTCGCACATAATTTTCGAAGCCCACACGCCTTACAATAAAAGTGATAATTTTTTTTTTTTCACAACTCCTAGAGTTATTATAGATTGGTTTACTAATGAAAATAATCTACAGGTGGTCTCCCTACAACCCTGGAGGACAAAAAGTAGAGTGTTGATCATGAGCTTTAGACAACTAAAAGCACAACACATATACAGAAGATATAACAAGGAAGTTGATCATCTTTCAAAAGTGGCACTACTCCTTGAGGAGGATGGTATACACTATGCAATGGTTACTGAAGGACATACATAAAACTTTGATAGATTAGATATTAGTTAAACTTGCATAGATGCAAAGGTAAAGAAACTGTTTTTTTTGGTTTGTGTATTGGATATGTAATTTTTGAGGCTATCTACTACAGAGTATACACCTAGCTTTGATAAAAAGGCCGTAATTAGTTAATCATAAAAAGAAACGGTTATGGGGTGTTTATATTCATCTTGGCCTGAATGCCGAAAATCTGATTACATTGATGATTTCTTTGTTCTGTTGCATCTCGCTGCTAAGAATGAGGGTGCAGCTGAAGCTTTCCGATTTCCTCCTTGATAAGGAGCGCAAATACTTGATTTCAGTGATTTCCCCCCACTTGGAGATACAGACAAATTTGTTTAAGAGTAAACAGTAAAACATGGCAGCAAACAACTTAAGGAATGGGTTCCCATGATTCTTCTTCATCTTTCATCTTGACCTCGACAGAGAGGAGGGCAGCTTTGTTGGCTTCGATGTCCGCCTCTTTATTATGAATTCTCAACACATGATAGTACCTCAAATTCTGAAAATAGTTTCCCAAGCCTTTCATTCTAATTATCAGCCTTGATAGTTTAAGATCCGAAGCTGGGGAGTTGGAAACCATTGCATTTATAATGATCTGGGAGTCACCTATAACATTGGCTTCTTTTATGTTTAAGTCTTTGAGGATATAAAAGGTCGTAATTAGTTAATCATCATAAAATATCGCAATTAAATAATCAAGGAGAAGGGTTTAGTAGTTTGGCCATTATTAGTTAATCATTATGAAAGGCCGTAATTAGTTAATCAAGGAGCAGGGTTTAGTAGTTTGGCCATTTTATGTGTGTTTTTATATTTAATTCTGAGCCAAAGAAAAAAATAAAAATAAAAAGGGAAGTCTAACTCTAAGGTAAAATCCCAATGGCAAATTTTAAAAAAGTGGTTATGATAAATTGCAAAAAAAACATAAAATATAAATATTAAGAAAGCCAAGTAAAAAATAAAAAGAAAAAGTTAAAACATAATAAATATATAAAGATAGTTAAAAAGGTAAATCAATGTAAATCCATTTTTAACTTCAGATTTATTATGTTTCTAGATTAAATTTCTAAAGTGCAAATTTTAATGAAAAACTTAAAAAACTTTTTAGTCTAAATCAGATGAAAAATTATTAGATTTACAAATTTGAGTGGTTAAGTACCACATGTGTTTTTAAGCAAGTTATTCAAATTTGCAGATCCAACAATTTACAATTTTTGGCAAGATTTCACATAAAAATTAGATGAAGAATGTCCTTGGAAAAAATCCAAAACCTACTACAGCTATATATATTTCAATTATATATATATATATATAATTCAGTATAAACCACATATATATAAATAATTCAATTATATATAAAGACATCTCTTATACTAACCTTGAAAAATAGTCTCTCAAGTTAATACAATTTTTTTTTTAATTATTATAAAAGTTCAAATTAAAATATTTTATTTAAATTTAATATTAAAATATTATATTTATGGTAAACATTGAAATATTATTTTTATTATTAATATAGTTTTTTCAAATATCATAAACATGTTGAGCACAAAATAAATTATACATTTCTTTCATATTGAATTATAAAAAGATCTTAAGTTAATTAAAAGAGTGCCAATAAAAACGATTAAAAATGTTTTTTGGGTTAAAATATTGAATTATAAAAAGATCTTAAGTTAATTAAAAGAGTGCCAATAAAAACGATTAAAAATGTTTTTTGGGTTAAAAAATAATTGAAGATGGATTTTGGCTCAAACAAAAAATAAAATGTAAAAAACTTTTTAAACACAATTAAGAGAATGTAAATAAAACATATTAAAAAATATCTTTGTAGATAAAAGGATTATTGAAAACGGATTGCTAGATATTGATTTTAACCATTTATATTTTTGTTGTTATTTTCAATTTAGAAAGTTTTTAAAATTTTGATTAGAGTAATATATTTATATATATGGCTTTTTCTAATAAGTGTGGTAGTGTAATGGTTAATTTGGACTAAATTTTGGTAGTGTAATGGTTGATTTAGACTAAATTTTGGTTTCATTAAAACATATATGGCATTTGGTTTGATTACAATACAAATTGATTGCACTTTAATGGTACTAATAAAGAGGTGTTACTTAAGTGATTTTTATGTATTGACAAGTTTTTCTTATGTAGGGAAAAATGTATTAACATTGAAAGATAATTTTTTGGATGTAGGGTTGGTAATCTTATGGATAGCTTTGAAAAAAAATTGATTATTTAAAAATTAAAGTAACTATTAATTTTGGAAAATACTTTGAGATGATATTTTTTTTTTCCATAAACACAAATAGCTCTAGTGACAAGGGTATTAAGAGAAAAAAAATTGTGCAAGGGTATTAAGAGACGATTTTTTTATGTAGGGTGGTGGTGAGATTGGGTGTGGATGTGTGCCTACTTGACGGGTTCCCTTCCTATTTGAAGGAGTCATTAACTTGTTTAATAACTAAGAGAATGTTAAATATGAGGAAAGAGGTGTTGTTGTCACTTTGGATCTCAATCATAAATTGTGTTTCATTGGAAATATTATTAAGATGGTTTAGGAACAACTCTAGATTGTTTGGCGACAAGTCTATGTTACACATATATCCTCAACAAATTGATACCAACATTTAGGTTTTAAAGGGAAGGTGGCAAACACCTAGTTCTCAAAATGTTATGTGAATAAATTAGATGTAAAAGGAGATAAGGGAGTACCCATAGTGACACTTTCAATATTCTCATATAAATAATAATAATAATAATAATAATAATAATAATAATAATAGTAATAATAATAATATAATTTTAAGCTCATTAAAAACTGAATAGTTGTAATTACTTAGTAATATTTTTTATTTTGTAATTATTATTATTTTTTTTTAATTATATATTTTTTAATTATTAAATGATTTGACGTTTGAATTCAAAGAAGTAGACAGTTAGTAACTAAGAACTGTTAATTATTCCATGAAGGGAATACACATGAATCTCTCCAATGAAGGACTAAGAAAAAAAACTCAAAACTTACAAAATTTGAGCATAAAGGAATGCTCACATATGCAGTCTACCATATCACATATGGAGTCTATTATCCCATCATCATATACACCTACATACATGGAACATTACAAAATTGTCCAATAAAAAACATGAAGAGTTGGGGAGCCAACAAGAGATTTAAAATTAAAAAAGAAAAGACAAGTCTTTAATCATCTGACAATCATAAAATTACTAAGAAACTAGAGAGCCATCACAAAGCGTCAGGGCCTCTTTTGAGAGCGAATATGTTGTCTTGTTCAACTCTTGAAAGATATGAGAAAAGGAGGTCTAATTGAAACCCTACATTGACTCACGAATCAGATTCAATGGGGACTGGAGGTGGACCACCTGAACTTACATTTGTATATGTGGTTTTCTATATGAGCATATACAGAAGTGGTTGGCTTCCGTATATGCGCATAAACAAAAGCCACATATATAGAAGCGCTTTTGTATATGTGCATTTACATAAGTGCTTCTATATATGTGATCCAGGTGGATATAGGTGGCCACCCACCTATTCCACTTGGACCCTCACAATTGTTTCTTTCAGTTTTTCAGTTTCCTTAATTGTAGCACAATTTACTATTTTTGGCAGTTTTTCGGGTCCTAAAATTCCGGAGCCGTTTTGAGGCCCTAAACGACATTTTTTGGGCATCAAATGTCCGACAAAAATGACATTGTTTTGGACTCGATATTCACTATTAATAGTTGTAGTCCTTAGATAGATATTTCTAACGATGTATCATGTGTGTCAAATGGAGATAGTATGCCAAAGTTACGACCCCAGGAAATTGATGTACCAATTTACCCCAACGGGGCCCATATTCTGGTGTTTCATCTCCTAGGGTTAGGTATTTGGATGTTTAGGGTTTCAATTGTTTCTCAATAATATATAGGCTTTCGAGCCTCATTGTAACACAGAGTTCAGAGGCCTGTAGCTGCCACATCTCTTCTCAGAGATAAGCTACCAACGCCCTAACTAGTTTATTTCCATTCTGTCTGTAAACAAATTTCAGTTCTTTGATATTAATGAAATGAAGTGTTATTTCCGCTGCATCTTTGTATTCATGGTTATTTGTGTATTCTGTTGCGTTCCTGCATAAATTTGGATCAGTGGTATCAGAGCGGTCTGCTCTTTCTCGATCCTTCTTTACATGTCCCCAACGAGGTTGGGCTATAAGGAGTTAGGGCTTGATCTGGTTGAACCTTTGCAAGATCAGCCTCGCAAACCTCAACGACCGCCCATGGGGGATGAAAAGAAAGATGAGGGAGCACGAGATCCTATAAAAATATTGCTCGAGGAGGCCCTTGAAAAACAAAGGAACGCGATGATGGATAACTTCACCCAGACCGTTCAACGATTTCCCACTGGCGGCGCATCTGCATCCAACAGCCACTCTGGAGGCGCAACCCCTTTTAAGGTACACGTAAACTTTGGCATTCCCATATTTGATGGCCAAATAGATGCAGACGGCCGTAGATATATGGTTGAATCTATTAGAATGCTATTTCTCGGTTCATGAATTTTCTGACTGGGAGAAGATTATTTTTTCACTGCTCAAAGCCGTCCCCCATGTCAAGGACTGGTGGGAAACCTATTGTGAGAAAAAGGACGAGGATGAACCCTCTTTTTTCTCGGCCGTACCCACTTGGAATTCTTTCTGAGATGCCATCAAGTAAAAATATTATCCCATGGGGAGCTATGAGAACAAGTACATACAATGGACTACGTTGTGGCAGCAAAGGGATCAAGATGTGCATGAGCTGGCGAAATTGTTCCATACCTTGCGCACAAAGTTGGATATCAAATATTTAGAGAAAAATTTGGTGTTGACGTACTGCAATTGTCTACACAGATACATTTAGGAGGAAATGGAGTTCCTTGACATCTCCTTGCTTGGTACGACATACCAGTATGATGCCAAGATTGAGCATAAATTCAAACAAAAGAAGCGAGACTTTGGATCTACAAATCAAAAGCAAGCGAAAGGTGCCCCCAAATCACAGAACAAAGGACAAATCCAAGGCATGGCAGCTCAAGACAACCTGCCAAAGCTGCAAGAAAATAAAAACACCGCGAAGCCGAAGAGGGACACGGGAAAGTGGTGTGAGTTCCATAAGAGCTATACTCACAACATAAGTGAGTGTCAGGCCAAATAGTCACTAGTGGCCGAGATGAGGGCTTCTAAATCAGATGAATTCTCCCACATTGAATTAGAACTTGAGAAGGGGAATGACAGAGGGAAGTAGATTATTGATGCAGAGCCCAACGCCACCGTTTCCACCACGAAGATACAAAAGGAAGAACCGAAAGATCCAGAGGAGGAGCGTCTCTTCCACTCCCAGATGTGGGTAAAGGGTTCCCTGCTACAATTCATTGTCAACAGTGGGAGCCAAAGAACCTCATTTCAGCAGAGGTCGTGAAGCATTTGGGCTTGCCGACCACAACACACCCATAGTCGTACACCATCGGGTGGCTTCACCAAGGACGAGATCTTCGCGTTAGCCAACAGTGTCGCCTTCCCTACAACATCAAGCCCTTCACCGATGAGGTATTATGTGACATTGCTCCTCTTGATGTTTGTGATGTATTATTAGGCCAACCATACTTGTGGAAGCGAAATGCTGTGAATGAGTCCCGGTCTCACGTTGTTATTGTTACCTTGGGAAATAAGTTGTACAGGATACCAGAGGTACCACCACCTACCGCTATCTCTTTGGTTACTGCAAAACAATGCAATAAGCTCATTTCCAAAATCGGGAAATTTGTTTTCCTGATGATCCTCCCTCAGGGAAAGAATAATATTGTGGCCACGACATCTAGACAGGGCTCCTCCACACGACAACAACCAATGGACAAGGTCATGGAGGAGTATCAGGACATCTTCATGTCACCCGCAGGGGTGCCTCTGCACTGTCAGGTCAAGCACCCCATCGATTTGACCCAAGGTGCACTACTACCCAATGGACCGATCTATCGACGCTTTGTTCTGGAGAACGATGAAATCAAGAGGTAGATCCAGGAGTTGTTGCAAAAAGGTCACATCCGACCAAGTTCATCGCCCTGTGGAAGCCCAATCGTGTTGGTGCAGAAGAAGGATGGGACTTGGAGACTCTGTATTGACTATCGGGTGCTGAACAAGATCATTGTCCAAAATAGGTACCCGATCCCACATATTGATGACCTTCTGGACCAACTCAAAGGGGCAAAATATTTCAGCAAGATTGACTTGAAGTCCAGGTATCACGAGGTACCAATCGAACCATCCGATGTGTGGAAGACTGCCTTCAAATTCAAGGAGGGCCTTTTTGAATGGTTGATCATGCCTTTCAGGTTGACGAATTCTCCCGCAACCTTCATGAGGCTGATGGACGACATATTGAGGCCATTCAAAAACTCATTTGTAGTAGTGTACTTGGATGACATCCTGATCTTCATCCAGACTTGGGAAGAGCACCTCCACCACATCCGACAGGTCCTCCAAACACTGCGAAAACACAAGTTGTGTGCCAATTTGGAGAAGTGCACTTTTGGCATGACCTCGATTCAGTATCTGGGATACATTATTGATGAGCATGGGGTGCATGTCGATCCAACCAAGATCCAAGTCATCCAGGGTTGGCCAACCCTGACCACTCTAACAGAGCTTTGCATCTTTATGGGTCTTGCTAATTTCTACCGCAGGTTCGTGTTGGGATTCTCTCATATCACTTGGCCCTTGAGTCAAGTCACCAAGGGATGAGCAAAAGAAAAAATATTTTGGTCGGAATCTCAACAGAAGGCATTCGTAGAATTGAAACATCGCCTTTGTTGTGCCCCAGTGCTCACATTACTAGACTTGCAACAACCATCTGAGATTGAGACAGATGCCTCTGACTATGCTATTGGGGCAGTTCTTACTCAAAAGAGGCATCCAGTGGCATATCAAAGTGAGACACTGTCCAAAATAGTCCGAAAGTATCCCACTTATGATAAAGAAATGTATTCCACTATGCAGGCTTGTTGACATTGGAAGCATTACATTTTGGGGAAGGAAATGATCATCCAAACAGTCCACCGACCCCTACAGTTCATACAGACACAAGGGAAGTTGTAGAACGATCGCCATCAGAAGTGGTCCACATATCTGCAATATGTTCATTTGAACATCAAGTACAAGAAGGGAAGCATCAATAATGTTGCAGACTGCCTCAACCGACCACCGATCATGGCGATAACCACCGTGCTCAACTCTTATGGGCACGAGACTTCTGATTGGATGCTTCTCTACAAGAGCGATCCAGAATTTGGCCACACATACAAGACGCCCTTGGAGGGTAACTGAGTTCCAAAATTTCACCTCCAGGATTCCCTACTATGTCACCTAGGACACCTTTGTGTTCCTTCAAGCGAGCGTGCCAAGATTATTTGGGAAGCGCACTATAGTCGGGTCGCTGGGCATTTCGGGGTCGAGAAAACAGTGGCAGTACTGCAGAAGTATTTCTATTGGCCAAACCTTCGACGGGATGTCGGGAAGTACATCAGATCCTGCACTGCCTATGCCATTGCCAAACTGACCATCAAGAAGCAATGCCTCTATACTCCACTGCCTATCGCTATTAGACCTTTGGAATTCATCTCCATGGATTACATGTCAGGCCTTCCTTCTACTAAGCATGGCAATGACTGTTTTTTCATGGTCGTCGACAGATTCTCGAAGATGGCCATTATGACGGCCTGCAAGAAGAATATCACAACAGAAGCCACTGCTAAACTCTTCTTTGAACAAGTGTGGGTACACTTTGGGATCCCATAGTCTATCATCTCAGATCAGGACAACAAGTTCCTCAGTACATTTTGGTCCAGCCTTTGGTCAATGCTGGACACCAAGCTCACCAAGTCCACAACTTTCCATCCCCAAATTGATGGCCAGATATAGGTCGTCAACAGGATGATTGTACACATTTTGCGCATGTACAAATCAAAGCATCCATGCACACGGGATGAGATCCTCCCCTATGTACAACATAGATATAACCGAGCCCTCCACAACTCAACCGACCACAATCCCTTTCAGTTGGGCTTGGGATTCCAACCACTATGTCCCATTGACGTAGCCATGCCCTTTGCAGCTACTCAGGCTGATTCGACTCATGTCCAGTCTGAAGCTGCCAAGGCGAACAACTTCATTGAGCGCATTCAGAAAATTCGCCAACAAGTTCATGACATATTGCACAGATCCAATGCTAAGTACAAGCAACGACGTGATCAACATCGGTTGCAACACAACTTCTAGGTGGGCAACAAAGTGTGGCTACATTTGCAGAAGGAGCGCCTCACTAGACCCCACCGCAAGCTTCGCCTGCTCCGATATGGGCCATACAACATCACAAAGGCTGTAGAGGACAATTCCTTCGAGCTCAGTATTCCACCATTCCTTGGTTTGCACCCAGTGTTCAATGTGGACCACCTTCGGCCTTACTTTCCACCTCTACTGGACACATTTGACATGGTAGAACAACTCACACCAACAAAGTTAAATCCAAACTGCATGGAACAAGCCACAACTGATCAGATTATGGACACATAGATCAAGAAAACCCATCATCAGAGGATCCAACTATATCAAGTTGTCAAAGTAGGCCAACTCCTTCACCAGGGCAAGTGGCTCACCAGGGACCAAGTTCAGCAGAAGTTTCCTCATCTCATGGAGGAAATCAATGCAATGGCGACCATTGCTTCCTAAGGGGGGAGGAATGATCCAGGTGGATATTGGTGGCCACCTGCCTATTCCACTTGGATGCCCACCATTTTTTCTTTCAGTTTTTCAGTTTCCTTAATTGTAGCACAATTTACTATTTTTGGCAGTTTTTCGGGTCCTAAACTTCTGGAGCCGTTTTGAGGCCCTAAACGACGTTTTTTGGGAATCAAACGTTCGACGAATACGAGTCTGTTTCGGACTCGAATTTTATTGTTAGCATTTGTAGTCCTCGGATAGATATTTCTAACGATGTATCATGTGCGTCAAATAGAGATAATATGCCAAAGTTATGACCCCGAGAAATTGGTGTACCAATTTACCCCAACGGGGTCCATATTTTGGCGATTCATCTCCTAGGGTTAGGTTTTTGGATATTTAGGGTTTCCATTGTTTCTCAATAATATATAGGCCTTCAAGCCTCATTGTAACATAGAGTTCAGAGGCCTGTAGCTGCCACATCTCTTCTTAGAGATAAGCTACCAGCGCCCTAGCTAGTTTATTTCCATTCTGTCTATAAACAAATTTCAGTTCTTTGATATTAATGAAATGAAGTGTTATTTCCACTGCATCTTTGTATTCATTGTTATTTGTGTATTCTGTTGCATTCCTGCATAAATTCGGATCAATATGTGCATTTGCGGAAGTGCTTCTGTATATGTGCATTTACGGAAGCCACTTTTCGTATATGCGACTTCCGTATATACTCATATACATAAGGGGCCAACTTCCGGATATACGCATACATGGAAGCATCATATATGGAAGATGGCTTCTATAAACTCACATATATCGAAGCACTTCCATAAATGTGCATATACAGAACTGGTCAACTTTAATATATGCACATATATGGAAGTGACTTTCGTATATGGACATATATGGAAGCACTTCCAGAAATGTGTATATACGAAAGTGGCTTCTGTATATGCACATATACGGAAGTGGCTTCCGTATATGCACATATATGGAAGCATTTCCAAAAATGTGTATATACATAAGTGGCTCCCACATATACACATATACGGAACTGATCGACTTCCATATATGCACATTTACGTAAGTGATTCCATATATGCACATTTACGGAAACCAACTTCCATATATGTGCATATACAAAAGTCAACTTTTGTATATGCGGCTTTCTATGTGTTCATATATGGAAGATGACTTTCGAAAATATGCATATGCAAAATCTCTTCCATATATGTGAATATACGAAATTCGACCACTTCCGTATATGCGCATATACGGAAGGTGACTTTCGTAAATGCGCATATATGGAACCACTTTTGTATATGCGCATACACTGAAGCCGACCACTTCTATATATGTGCATATATGGAAGCCACATATATTGAAGTGGTCGACTTCTGTATATGCACATATATGGAAGCACTTCCATAGATGCACATATACGAAAGTAGTTTCGTACATGCGCATATACAAAAGTCAATCACTTTCGTATATGCGCATATACAAAAGTCACATACATAGAAGGTTGCTTACCTAAATTCGCATACACGGAAGGTGGCTTCCGTAAATGCACTTATATGGAAGGTGGCTTCCCTAAATGTGCATATATGGAAGTCTTTCTGTAAATATGCATATATGGTAGTGGTCGGCTTCCATAAAAGTGCATATACGGAAGCATTTCCATATATGCGAATATACGGAAGTCGGAAGTTACTTCCGTATACGTGCATATACAAAAGTCGAAAGTTACTTCCGTATGCGTGCATATACATAAGTTGCATATATGGAAGGTGGCTTCCTTAAATGCGCATATAAGGAAGCACTTCTATATATAGGCATATATGGAAGTTGACCACTTCTATATATGCACATATACTGAAGTTGACCACTTTTATATATGCACATATATGGAAGCCACATATACGGAATATGGCTTAAGTAAAAATGCATATACGAAAGTGCTTCCATATATGCATATTTACAAAAGGTGGCTTCCTTAAATTCACATATATGGAAGGTGGTTTTCATAAATGTGCATATATTGAAGCCCTTCAATAAATGCACATATACAGAAGTGTCCATGGCTAGCTTCCGTAAATGCACATATACGGAAGTGTCTATGGCTAGTTTCCGTATAGAGCATATACAAAAGCACTTTTGTATATGCGCATTTTGTATATGTGCATATACGGAAGCTGACCACTTCCGTATATGCACATATATGGAAGGCAAATATACAGAAGGTGACTTTCGTAAATGTGCATAAATGGAATCACTTCTATAAATGTGCATATACTAAAGCACTTCTGTATATGCGCATTTACGAAAGTCGACCACTTCCTTATATGTGCATATATGGAAGGTGGCTTCCGTAAATGCACATATATGGAAGTGGTTCAACATATGCGCATTTACGGAGGGTGGCTTACAAAAATGTACATATATGGAATCCCTTTCGTAAATGTGCATATACAGAAGTAGCCGGCTTCCATAAATGTGCATATACAGAAGCCGACCACTTTCGTATATAAGAATTTATGAAAGCCTCATATACGAAAGTACTTCTGTGTATGTCCATATATGAAAGATGACCACATTCATATATGCACATATACATAAGTCCCATATAGGATATGCGACTTCCGTATATGCACATATATGGAAGTGCTTCCATATATGTGCATTTACAGAAGGTGGGTTATGTAAATGTGCATATATGGAAGGTGGCTTTAGTAAATACACATATATGGAATCCCTTCCATAAATTCAAAGACAAGAAGAAAATATAAGAACATAGAAGACAAGAATATCGATTCAACTCCATTGAACCATTGAAGAAACACTTGTAAAAGCAACAAAAGAAATCAAATAAAGTTAAAGGACAAGAAGGTCAAGTCGACCCTACCTAAGTGAATTTGGGGTGAACCGTTTGGTATAAATAGGAGGCCTATTCCTCACATTGATACACACAACTCACTCATCCCTCATCCACAACAAGCTCGCTATACCGAGGAAGATGTAACAGTTTCAGGGGTGAGTTGCAGGAGTGGTTTTGGTTTGATGTTTTGGGGTGCGATCTATCTCCTAGTGGTGCGCTATCTTGCAAAGAGGCTCGCTAGCCTTGGAGAAGTATTGTTGCAACAGTTTGTCACCTTGTTAAGGTTTTTACTAATCTATCTTGTAGTAGTGTGATGCTTCTATCTTTTTGCAATAAAACATATATGTGCATAGATTCTTTATGGTGATTTTTTTGGACAAGGAAATTCTTTTAGAGAAATTTTTTTTGGGTTTTTTTCTCCTGAGTCCGGGTTTTCCCAGGATAAATCTTATGTCTATTGTGCATGGATATATTTGATTGATCTTATTGTTTCCGATGTATAAATTGGTTGAAATTTTTAGTGTGTAATTATTCTATGATAATAGTGGCATAAACATCACAAGGAAATAATTATCAGATCTGAAAATATATGTAAAAATTCAATAGGAAATGGTCGGCTTCCATAAATGTACATATACAAAATAAGTTCCATATATGCTCATACACGGAAGCCAGCCACTTCTGTATAGTGTGCCTATATGGAATTCGACCACTTTCATACATGCGCATATACGAAAGTTGCATATACGAAAGGTGACTTCTGTATATGTGCATATACGAAAGGTGGCTTCCGTATATGCACATTTATGAAAGGTGGCTTCTGTAAATACGCATATTAGGAAGCTGTCCACCTCAGTAAATAGGCATATATGGAAGTCGACCAGTTTTGTATATGTGCATATACAAAAACCACATATATGGAGGTGGCTTCCATAAATGCGCATATATGGAAGTGCTTCAATATATTCACATTTATGGAAGGTGGCTTCCTTAAATGCACATATATGGAAGGTGGTTTCCATAAATGCGCATATATGGAAGCCCTTCCTTAAAGGCCCATATATGGAAGTGGTCGTATTAAATAGATGTGCATATATGGAAGCACTTCCTTAAATGTGCATATACATAAGTGGTTAGATTTAATAAATGAGTGTATATGGAAGCCGACCACTTCCGTATATGTGCATATATAGAAGTTGCATATACAAAAGTGGTCGGATTCCGTAAATTCCCATATATGAAAGTGCTTCAATATATGTGCATATACGAAAGGTGGATTTCATAAATACGCATATACGAAAGTCTAACACTTCCATATATGCGCATTTATGGAAGCCGCATATACAGAATGTGGCTTCCATATATGCACATATACGAAAGTACTTCAATATATGTGCATCTATGAAAGGTGGCTCTCGTAAATGCACATTTATGGAAAGTGGCTTCTGTAAATGATCATATACTAATGTGCTTCAATACATGCACACTTACAGAAGGTGGCTTCTGTAAATACGCATATACAAAAGCTGTTCATTTCCATAAATGCGCATATACGAAAGTCGACCACTTTCGTATATCTACATATACAGAAGTTGCATATATAGAAGGTTGATTCCATAAATGTGCATATATGGAAGTGTTTCAATATATGTGCATTTACGAAAGGTGGCTTCCATAAATGCGCATATATGGAGGGTGGCTTATGTAAATGTGCATTTACGGAAGATGGTTTCCGTAAATGTGCATATACGAAAGTTCTTCAATATATGCACATTTACGGAAGATGGCTTCCGTAAATATGCATATATGGAAGCTGGACATTTCTATAAATGTACATATATAGAATCTGACCACTTTCATATATGTAAGGTACCAGATCTATTATATTAGTAGAATAGAGAATAATACCGAGATAGCAACAAAATACAGAAATATTGCAGAGATAACAACAGAACAACAAATTATATGGAACCACAATACCAAAATTATACCTTTATTGATAGGAAACAATGTTCACTTGCCTCTTCAAGGGGGAAACCTCCAGCAGAGCAGAGCTCTATTAAAATAATTTTCCAAGACAAAACTTCTCATACCCTCTACTCTTATTTATACTAAATCTATCTATCCAAAAGAACAATCTAGAGGAAGATCCTTATAGAAGAGGAATCTTTTATCAGGTCTTCTTACAATTGACTTATTCCTCCTTATTGCTAGGCATTATTAATATTGAACTTTATTACATGGAAATAGATTATTTTACCCACTTGAGGGGTTAGGTAGGTTAGATCCATAATGTGCCCTCCCCCTTAAAATCAACCTTGTCCTCAAGTATTGAGATGAGGAAATTGTTGCAGAATGGTAGTTGAATCCCAGGTGGCATCTGCGAGAGTTATATCTTTCCACTGGACTAAGACTTCCTTGATGGTGTGTTGATGAAGACGATGCTCACGTTGGTCCAAAACTGCTTTTGGATGCAACCATATGGATCCTTCTTCATCCAACTCGGGAAGGCTAGTTTGAGTTTGGAACTTAGTTCCAATCACCTTCTTTAAGTACGAGACATGAAAAACATGATGGAGCTTAGAATAACTAGTCAAATCTAACTGATAGGCCACATATCCCACGCGCTTGAGAACTGTATAAGGACCATAAAATTTGGGTGCCAATTTCTGATAATGTTTGGCCTTTAGTGAAGTTTGTTTATAAGGTTGCAGTCGAAGAAATACCTTGTCTCCTTTAAAAAATTGACGTTCTGAGCGACCTTGATCGACTTTTGCTTCATGCAATTCTGAGCCATGACCAAATTCTCTTTGAGGGTACGAAGAATAGCTTCTTGAACTGTAAGTTTTTGGTCAATCGCCTGAACCTTCGAGACAACTGACATGTAGGAGAGAACGAAAGGTGGCTTTTTTCCATATACTGCTTCAAAAGGAGTCATGTGAGTAGCTATATGGTAAGATGTTTTGTACCACCATTCAACTAATGGTAACCATTGAGCCCAATGATTTTTCTTTTCAGAGGAAAAACACCTCAAATAAGTCTCCAAACACTTGTTGACAACTTTAGTTGACCATCATTCTGGGGATGATAGGCAGTGATGAGATGCAATTGGGTGCCCTGTAGCCTGAACAGTTCTTGCCAAAAATTGTTGGTGAAAGTGGGGTCTCGATAAGAAACAATAGAATGAGGCATGCCATGAAGCTTGAAGATATGATCCTTGAAAATTTGATCCACAATAGATGCAATAAAAGGATGTTGAAGAGCACATAAATGAACATACTTGGAAAGACGATCAACTACCACCATGATGACTGACTTATTGCCTGATTTAGGTAATCCCACAATGAAATCCATAGATATGTCCCTCCAAATAGTGGGTAGAATTGGAAGCGGTTGGAGTGTACCAGGGGATTTGATGGTTTCTCCCTTGTTGCGTTAACAAACATAACATTCTGCCACAAAAGTGCGAACATCCTTTTGCATACCATCCCAAAAAAAAAGAACGATTGATCTTGTTTGGAAAACCTTGAGTGCTCAACTATGGGAGTAGCACGAAGCTCAGAAAGCACCGTGGATTTAAGTTGTGACTTTTTACTTAAATACAAATGGCCTTTGTAACGAAGCTCATCATTGTGCCAAGAGTACCCTGGGGAAACTGGAGAATTGGCTTGCAATTGTTGGATTAGATGCGAAATTTTAGGATCTTGTAGCCATTCTTGGCAACAACTTGGAGCCAATTTGGTACAATGAAGGATAGGGAAAACATGGACCCTTCATCTTCATATTTCCGAGAAAGAGCATCAACAACCACATTTTCTTTAGCTTTCTTGTAAATGATCTCATAATCATATCCAAAGAGTTTAGTTACCCATTTTTGTTTCTTTGGATAGGAAGGTTGTTGCTCCAAAAAATACTTGAGTCTTTGATGATCTGTCTTAATTTGGAAGTGTTTCCCCAAGAGATAAGGGCACTAGAGATCCACTACATTCAGAATAGCCAACATTTCCTTTTCATAGATTGATTGGACCAAATGGCGTTCTGACAATTGTTTGTTGGTGAAGGCCAAAGGTATGCCCTCTTGCATAATGATTGCTCCAATTCCTCTCCCGGATGCATCAAATTCCAGGACAAAGGTATTTGTGAAATCAGGAAGGGCCAAGATTGGATTAGTGCACATAGTCGCCTTCAATGCTTGAAAGGCCATATCAGTTGCAGGAGTCCAAGTGAAATAATTATTTTTAAGTAGAGCAGTGAGAGGTGACACAATATTTCCATAATTATGAACAAACGTGTGATAATAGCATGTTAAACCCAGAAAACCACACAATATTTTGATAATCTTGGGGCGAGACCAATCCTGCATTGCTTCAATCTTCTTAGGATCTACCCAGACACCAGCCTTGCCAAAACTATGACCCAAGTACTTGAATTCTGGGGCGCCAAAGGCACATTTAGAGTGTTTGAGGAAAAGTTGATGCTGAGAGAGTAGATCAAGAACTCGATCCACATGGGCAAGATGGGATTTCCAAGTTCTACTATAGATAAGAATATCATCACAGAAAACTAAGACAAAATGATGAAGAAAAGGATGAAAGACATGATTCATGAGGCTTTGGAAGGTGGAGGGGGCATTTCACATGCCAAGGGGCATGACCAAGAACTCATAGTGACCCTCATGAGTTTGAAAGGAAGTATTGGGGATGTCAGCATCTTGCTTACGTATCTGGTGGTAGATAGAACGCAGATCAAGTTTAGTGAAATACTGAGCACCACTTAACTCATGCAAGAGATCATTAATGAAAGGAATGGGAAAATTGTCCTTGGTGGTGATTTTATTGAGGGTACGAAAGTCAGGACACATGCGCCAAGTACCTTCTTTCTTAAGTACCATGACCATAAGAGAAGAATAAGGGTTGGTTCTAGGGCGGATAACACCCGCTTGTAGCAATTCATGCACTATTTTCTCAATTTCGTTCTTTTGGGCAAATGGATGATGATAAGGGTGAACATTGGGAGGAAGACTACCATGAACAAAGGGTATGGAATGATCATGAACACCACGAGAAGGTGAAAGTCCCTGAGGAGTGGAAAAAATATCTTCGTGTTTGGAGAGAATAACTTGGAGGTCAGGATGCACAGAGGGTGTCTCAACTGTGTGAATAGAATGGATTTGAGAAATAATACCAGAGTGGCCTTTATTGAGGAGATTTTCCATGCGATGGGAACTGATGATCTTAGGAGAACCAACTGTGAGACCTTGGAAGTGATACATTTTTCCGTATTTTTAGAGTTTCATGGTTAATTCCTTAAAATCCATAAGAATGGGACCCAAAGTGCATAACCATTCAACACCTATCACAATGTCACAACCACCCATTTCAATGGAAAACATATGAGATTTCAGGTGATAATGTCCAATTTGAAGACATTCATTTTTACAATTCCCACCACATTTCATGGACCCACCATTGGCTATCACAATTTGAAACTTATTGACAACATGAATATAGCAATTGGTTTCTTGGGCAATGCGACGATGAATAAAATTGTGGGTGCTACCACTGTCAACAAGGATGATGACCTTCCTATTATTAATATAGCCAATGAGATTAGGGTTTGTGGAGCATAGAAGCTAGTGAGGGCATGCAAGGAAATGAGCGATTCAACTTCAGGTGGGTCAGCGGGCTCCTGGGTAGCATCAGGAAGGGAGGGCTCTTCAACAAGTGGAACTGTCACATCTTCGTCGGGAACATGGTCATAATTTTTTTTTGTTGCTTACACTTGTGCCCCAGAATTTTTTTTTTCATCACAATTATATAACCCTTTAGTTGGTTTTGATCCATTTCAGCTCTAGTTAATTTTTGGACCTTGAGGGGAGTGATAGGGGGGTTAGGATTAGTGGGTCGAGGGTGAGGAACAAAAGAGGGTTTTTTGTTATGGGAAAAAAAAAACTTGTTGGACCTCTTTAGAACGTTTAGTAGCTTCCAACCAAGTCTGAGGGTGGGACATGAGAACCTGGGATCAAATTTCATCCTTTAGGCCACTGATAAAGCATTCATGGAAGAAAGCATCTGACATACCCTCAGTTTGAAAGGCCAGATGCTAAAAAGAAGATATAAAGTATTCCACTGTGCCTGACTGTTTCAACTTGGTCAAATGATCGAGATAGTGGGTATCAGTGTCAAAGCGGTCATAGAGCTCTGCAACAAACTTGGTTCAGACAATATACCCTGATGTGAATTTTTACGCCATTGCCACCATTTCCATCATTCAAGATATATATAGAGGACAACATAGCGAAGTTTGGACAACTCATTAGTAATACCATGCAGAGAAAAATAATGCTCCATTTGAGTGACCCAACCCATAGGATCGGAGCCATAAAATTTATTGACCTCGACGTGAGGAAGACATGGGTCACACTGAAAGGAGTTGGATTGAAAATGTAGAGAATGAGAGGAATCAACAACATCAGGTTGGTCCAAGGAGGAAGGAATGAAAGTGAAGTTCAACAACTGGTTGACAATAGAATGGAGGGTGTTAAATTGGTTCATGAAGTTGGCTTCCATGGTGTCAATTTTTTTCTCGACTTGGGACTCAAATTTTGCAAGGCGGGAATTGGTAGTGGCAATCTCATATGTCATGTAATTGATGGAAGCTTGCATGTTTTGGTTGTGAGTGGTGGCCATTTAGAGAGGTGAATTGCGGGTAAAGAAAAATTGGTGGGTGGGACCACAAAAAGGAATTAAAACTGATAGGTATTACGATGATCAGGGCGAGAAGGGGAATATAATGGAATAGGTGGAAAATTAGGCAAGCTGAGAAGGGTTTGGGTCCACTAAAAAGAAAGGGATTAAAAATTAAAGGTATGACTGCGATCAGGGAGAAAAGGGGAATCCAATGGGATAGGTCCCAAATAAGTGTGCCGGCAGGACCACTATACTCCTGCAAAGAATTTTTATTTTTTTTAACTCCTGTGGAGTTATACTCCGCCCTGAATAATATTGCAGTGAAAAAATACCCAAATGATTAAGAGGAAGAAATGTGTAGTAATTTTTCAACTAGAATGCAGAAGGCACAATTGCACGACAATAGATCTTGTTTGTTCTATTTTTGTTTATGTCCCAAGGGTTAGGGTATTCAGGGTTTCTACAGACAAAGGTTTTCCTTGTGCTATAGCTCTCTGATATACGTGCGGGGTCCAACAATAGTACTTGGCCCAATATCCTAGGGCACCAGATAAGGAGGCTAGACCGTTCCTGGTGTATCTTCCTGAGTGTTGTTCTCGGTGGCACTATAGCAGTCATGCATTCGATCAGTTTATCTATAGAGGGATTCATGAGATCTAGGCCGGTTCGTATACATGTGTTGTTTTATGCGCCACCACTTGAAGGGGTACCAACAAGAGTTACAAGGTTGGCCAACAGATGTGAACTTGAGTACCTCTTGTATTTCCTGCGTGTATTACTCCTTGACTGCAATTTTATGCACGTAATGATAGATCTTTGTATCTTTAAGATGCCAGAATATGTCTCTACCCTGAAAAAAATTAACCCACAATTTTCTACCGAGGAAAGTGCTTTGATACCACTTGTAAGGTACCAGATATATTATATTAGCAGAATAGAGAAATAATGCATAGAATAATACCGACATAGCAACATAATACAGAAATATTGCAAAGATAACAATGGAACAACAAATTATGTGGAACAACAACACCCGAATTAAACCTTTATTGATAGGAAACAATGTTCACTTACCTCTTCGAGGGGGCAATCTCTAGCAGAGCAGAGCTCTATTACAATATTTTTCCAAGAAAAAATTTCCCATACCCTCTACTCTTATTTATACTAAATCTATCTATCCAAAAGAACAATTTAGAGGAAGATCCTTCTAGAAGCGGAAGCTTCTATTAGGTCTTCTTACAATTGATTTATTCCTCCTTATTGCTAGGCCTTATTAATATTGACCTTTATTACATGGAAATATATTATTTTACCCACTTGAGGGGTTAGGTAGGTTAGGTCCCTAACAATATATCTGGATATATGGAAGTCACATATATGGAAGGTTGTTTCCATAAATGTGCATATACGGAAGTGTTTCAATATATGTTCATTTACATAAGGTGGTTTCTGTAAATGCGCATATATGGAAGGCGGCTTCTGTAAATGTGCATATATCTTCCAGAAATGCACATATATGGAAGGTGGACATGTGGACTATGTTGACTTTAGTGACCACATTGTTCTACCCTGAGATGATTTTGTCAAAGCATATTTGATCAAGGCACATCAATGGTTCAATTTTGATCGGGTGCCAAATCAATGGTCCAGATATGAATTTCTTTTTAACAGAAACGATTGTATTTATATTATATCAAAAAACTGCCAAAATTAAAAAATATACAGGTGACAGGGTGACGTCACCTTTGCTGCTTCCATAGAAGCAAAAGTGTCTATCTATGCCGGAGAGAGATATAGCCATTGTTCTGTATAAGCTACAGTTCTTCCATGTGAAAATGGCAATAAACCTATTTAACAACAAAAAAAATTTACAATTCATAAAAACCTAAAGATAGATGTAGGGTTGCCCTGGTTCGTCCTGTTGAGTTGCTGGATTCCCCTCTGTTTGGTGTGCTTCTGCGTAGTGCTAAGTCTGATTCTCTTCTACCAAAACACGGCATGAGAATCGCGGTGCCATCGAGACATGCTGATCGTTGCTAGCAACAAAGTGGAAGGTTGAAGGTAATCGAGATTCATCCGTGCCTACTGTTAGGACTAAAAGTCACCCTCAGATTGCGGGAGGATAAGACCAATACCCATCAAAGTTTTTGGTGGATGTTGGTTTTATATGAGTGGAGGTCAATGGACAAAACTCAATATATGAATGATGTTCAACACAAAAATAGACAATAAATGCATAGGGAAGTGAGGGCCACAACTAACTTCAGTCAGTGAATTGAGTTTAAGTGTGAGCAGAGGGAAGACTTAGTAAGAAAGGTGGGAAAGACTGCTACGGGCATCAGGCCTTCAAGCAGGAGAAGAAAAACTTAGACTCAAGATCACTCTTAAGCTCAAGCTTTAGACACTGAAATATGTCCAAAAAACACAGTCACAATAGCACAATGATCAAAGATACATCAAAATGCAGCTACAACAACTCGACTGGATCCTCCATGCCCGAGCCATTCAGTGTAAGAGAGGAAAAGAGCACAAGGAAGCTGACTAAAACTGGTCACGATACCGCTGTAATCAAACCTACATTACAACAACATAACAACCCTTGAATGGATCCTACATGCCCCAGTGTTTTAGCACAGCTTTTACAAAGAGATGAAAAGAGGTTGACTTCTATTAATCTGAAAGTCTCACATCTGATACATAACCAGAGAACAGTTCTGTCATCAAAACATTACAAAATAGGGAGCTCTTCTTAACCATTTGACGACCATAACAAAATATTAAAACTATATATTTATACTTAGAACAATATACCACTACCAAAAGTGTGACCTTCTCACTACAATCAAGGCTTTGCATTGACAAGTTCTTCTTTCAAACAGAACGTGCACCCCTCTGTCAGACGCGAGCTCAGATCGACATGGGTTTTGCAGGAAAATCTGTCCATAGGGGTACCACGGGCCGACGGTTCAGTCCCCACGGCTAGGCCTTCCATGCCTCCCATTTATGGAGTGAGCTGAGGTTTCAACCACCATCTCTACTTTCAGTAATTGTCTTTTCTCAGAGATTGAACGAGAATTAATGCTTAGGGAGTGGCCATGTGCCAAGATCATAAGGGTGCCACCTATCTATGTTGACGACATCCACACATTTGGCTCTCCAGGGCTCAAGGGATAACTCATGTTCCCTTTCTCCTTCTTCAATGTGACCTAGGGCCATGACCCTACGCAATTGCATGATTGTAGGCGCGACCAAGGGTGGTTTGAAAGAAAGCCACTTTTGTCCCTGCAATTCACCATGAACCGCCACACATCCCTTTCTAAAAACCACAGTTCTGATTGCGACCTGCCCTTGAAATTTTAAAATGTGCACACCTTCTGACCCTGCAATGGAGCACGACCATTGATATTGTAGTCTGAGATGAGGCTTCCTGATCAACGACCCAGCTCTGGCGGTTTTCAGATCGATGGATCAGATCTTCCCTTTTCAAATCGATGACCGAGATCTGCTTCACGATTCGGGCTTCAGAATTTTCAAACCTCAAACCTTCGCTGTCTTCTGTCGCTTGTATCCAGGGCTAAGGATCCGATGAAGTGTGGCCTCCAAATATCAACGGCTGCGATCCATCCATGACTCTAGGCTTCGGGAAAAACAAAACTCAAACCTATGCTTCCAAGGGATTTTACCTGGATTCATGGATCTGATGACATGTGTCTCATGTATTTGGACGATCGAGATCTACTTCGGGTCTCCAAGCTTTGGGAAAATAAAATCTCAAGCCTCATCTTCTTCCATGTGCTTTTACCCAGAGATATGGATATGTCGACACATGGCCCTTGCTGATCAACGACTCAGATTCACTTCGGGCCTTCTGGAGCTTCGACACTTCCGGAGGTTTCAGGACTTCGGGACTTTGGCCATTTGACGCTTTGGGCTTTGGCTCTTCAGGAATTTGGCACGCTTCTCATTTCAAAACTCCTGAAGTAAAACTCTCAGAGTGACATATGTCATGATGCGTGGTAGTATGGATTCAGATTGCTGAGATCTACTTCGGGCCTTTGGGACTTCGACGCTTTTGAATGTGAAACATGAAGAGTTTCTCAGAGGAAAACTCCCAAAGTGAGAGATTGGTTTCCACATGTCCCTGCTGACAGATGGTCCAGATTCACTTCGGGACTTCGGGCTTCAGCCCTTCGGAAGTTTTACACACTTCCCACTTCAAAACTCCCGAAGCTTATTTCCCCAGACACTCGGATCAGATGCCACGTGCTCCCTTCAAGATCAATGACTCATGCTTACTTCGGGGCTTTAGGGACTTCAAAACTTTTACTTTGGCACTATACTTTGTGCAACTTTGGACTTCTGGACACCCGTGGGCCACTGATCTAGACTGGTCCTGGAATCTCCACCGCTAAAGGATTACAATTGTCTGCTACTTTTAAGCCTGAAATGGGTTGCTTTGAATGTCGCCCTTTGTGTCCATGGTTGTGGCTTGCATGATTGAGGATTCAGATGACTGGTTGTGGGCTGGGAAAATAGGGAGGAGTGACTGAGACAAAGAGGAAAGTGATCAACCTTAGAGAAAACATAAAAACTTAGGGCTGACACTTCTCAGGTAAGACAACAAATAAAAACAGGTCGTTCAAATGAACGAGGGCAAACAAAGAAAAATTTACAAGACGAAGGGAAAAAAACTTAAGATTTGGTCTGTGAAAAGGAGAGAGACAGGCAAAAATTACAGACTTAGGTGGAAACCACAAACCCACAAGACCCTAACAAGTTCATGTGATAACACCTGTAGAGTGAGCTTGTTGTTGGGGATTTCCTAGACATTGGGTGACTGCTCCTATCTGCCTTGTATTTCGGTTGACTCCCCCGAGGACAATTGCCAATTCTTGGCTGTGTCTAATTTCCTGTTGCTACATTTGAGACTGAATATCGATCATACTATCACGTATCACCTGGTTTTCCTGTTGGAGTTCATGATGTCAGGAGCCTGAACACTCTTCTCTGTGCCTACATTTTGTTCGCAGAGCTTGGAATTGCTTGGAAAGTTCTTTAGTGGCGCAGACTGGGCAGGTGAAAGGGACTCTAGACCTTCACCATATGATGTTGTGGTGAGTGAGGGGTGGGCAGTCACTATGCAGAAGGAAGCAGAGGCTGGATGGGAGGAAGAGTCAAGAAGAAGGAGGTGGGGAGAGATTTCCAGAGCCGAAGGGGATGCAGATCCAGGTGAGAGAGATAAAGAGGTTGGACTGGATCCAATTGGAAAATATCAACATACCGTTAAGGGTGGAGGGTGCCATCGTGGCCCACAAGTGAGAGAGATTTTGCGTCGGATGAAAGGACAGAGATGACGCAGGGGAGTGATGGCGGATCATCCAGAAATGCAGATGGGGATCCTTTATTAATAGGGGTAT
>ML795331.1:148571-190027 GCA_009831015.1 Picea engelmannii
AATATATATCAGTATATATATCGACACATATACCAAGTATAAGTATATATATATACTGATATATATTCAAGTATATATATGAATTGTATATATATATATATCGACATATACTAGGTATACGTGTCAGTATATATACTGGTATATAGTATATATAACGATATATATCCTTAGTATATATGTCAGTATATATATCGACATATACTAGGTATATGTGTAGGTATATATACCAGTATATAAACTAATTATATACCGATATCCTTAGCATATATACAGGTATATATATTTAGTATATATACTAAATATATACCAATATATATATATATATATATACTAAGTATATATACTGGTATATATATCAACATATACTACTAAGTATGTGTGTCGATATATATACTAAGTAAACATATCAGTATCTAAATATATATACCAGTGTGTAAATATATATACCAGTATCTAAGTAAACATAGAGGTATATGGTATATATATTGATATGCATATCAACATATGCTTGGTATATGTGTTAGTATATATAATAGGTATATGTGTCAATATATAAACAAGTATATATACTGGTATGGAACAATGGAGCTATCAGGCTTCTTATGGGCTATGCTTTGGGATGGTTGTAGAATTGAGTTATTGTTTGAGTATGCATGGGGAAAAATAGACAAATAGAGATATATCATCCCCCCTACCAGAAAGGGATGTGTGCCAGGACAATAAGCATAAATGGACAAGAAGAGAGTTCAAGATGACAGTTGAACTCTGTAGTTATGCCATGGATGAGGTCATGGTGGATCTAAGTTATGACGTGAATATATTTCCAAAGAAGTCATGGGAGTTGATGGGTAAACTGAATTTGGTTTGGTTTCCCATCTAGATGTGGTTGGAAAATTAGTATAGAATCTACGCTATAGGTCGATTAGAGCAAGCCGAGGTGAACATAGGAGTAAAGATGGAGGTTGATTTGAACTGATAGAGATCATGGATGATTATGATCCTTACCTTGCACTACTTGGAATTGATTGGACCTTCAACAACAATGGTGTGTTCAATCTGAAGGAGTGACATATGTCATTTGAGTTAATTGGAATCCTCACGCAATGGTGGGATGGGCATCGAGAACATCTTCAATAATGGGAAACTGTAGAGAATCCACTAAGAGAAAGATTTATTCCAGGGGTGGATATCTGCCAGTACATGTGTTCTTATGAACAATGTTGGGTAGCCAAGTAGCGGTGTGGGGCGCGAAGCTGATATATGAAGGTCGATTGCTCACTACCAAGAAAGCACTCTATCCTCCCTAATTTCTTGATTTTCTATTGCACACATAAGGGAGTTGCATGCAAGATGAATGGAGATGGTTACTCAATATGTTGTAACATAAGGCACATCCACTTGTTCAAATCTCATCAACCCCATTGCGAAAATAGACAAGTTGTGAAGGAGTACCGAGGTAGTGGTTCGCTAGCCAATGCCATCAGATCCAGATGGGTGTAGTCTAGTTCCTCCATCATGGAAAATGAGTGGTTGGGAACAAGTGAGGAAGCATTGTGACCTGCAATGGTTCGTTGTGGCCAATTAATCAATGGTAATCCAACGTAGGGGTGTGCAAGGTGCATGCATGAAGCCCTCGAAGAATAATACCTGCACATGTATGGAGACATCGACATCACAATTAAAGTATGACGACCCAAATATTTTCATTCCATAAACAATTACATATCCAATACATGGTACGTAGGGAATAACCTATTGTGGTGGTATCTGGTGGTAAATGATAAGATCCCGCCCGACGATTACACATGTTTGACAATTAAAATGGATGGATATGCCCCATCAATGCAAAAGGGCATGCAGAGGGATGAAGTTGCTCAAAACTCTAAGAGTGTCGACAAATCCATAAAACGAACCACTATCTCATTTACTTTTGAAAGGACTGGCAGAATGATAAAAGTAGATATGTTATGGCAGAGTTTGAGAGGACCCGTACGACACTCCCAGTTATTAACAACTATGTGAATGCCCCAAAACTATACCTCCATACAAAGCACCTATCAGTGGAATAAGAATTTTTTCAAAGTCATAGGACTCATAACTGTGTGATTCATTAACCCTTAAATAGATCATAAGACTACTACTACAAAGAATCTTGCAATGTTTTTTTTTGTAAGTTAGAAGATTTATATTGCCTTCAAATACTTAGAGTCAAATACATGTCAATTAACCTGGTTCCTGGAATGCCAAGAATGGAAACCAACCCAGGAACCATGTCCACTGGTTCCTTTAAGAGTCTTCTGTGAGGGAAAAAATGCAATTGTCAAAGAGTGCCAAAAAGGCTACATTGCCATTCTAAATCAAAACCAATCCTACTAATTGCTAAGATTGAAGATGAAATAGTAACTAAAACCATAACACTCCTCTATATTCCTGTAGAAACTCCTCCAACTGATGTTTCTTCTCTTTAGTACACCCCTCCAGGGATGCCTTCATTCTCATTGACTCATCATTAGACTGATTTTCTCTTAATAAAAGAAAAACATATTTCTTACTAGAACTATTCAACTTCTTGGCTTGGTTAGCACTTACCAGTGATATCTTTGACTTGAATTTATGTGCATTAATGGTGTAGGACTTCCCATACTTAACCAATCAATACTAGTTGTCCCTCCGCGTGAAGATTGCATCCCTCATATACATGTAAGGGCTTCCAAACAATACTCCACATGTTGAAATATTGTAACTTCGAAGACTATTCTAATCAAGATTGAGTTATTGTTTTATAGATCAAATCCCATCTTGTGGATTGATCATGTTGAGTCTTGTATAAGACCAAATCCGCTTTTGTGGATTGGTCAAACCATAATTATATGGTGGTGTTTGTAAAGTCGGCCCCTAAGGTTTATAAAGTGGTTTTAACCACTCTTGGAAGAATTCGTTCCTAATTGATGAAGATACATAACCCTAGCGCCTCCTCAACTAGTATTTATAAGGGAGGATGGCGCCTCACTTGTTCACTCACTCAGTCACTCATTTAGTGTGCATATTTTGAAGGTAGCTACAGTTACAAGAAGGAGAAGAGAGGCGCATGCTCATTCTTGGATTATCTTTGGTGTTTTGGTCTTAGTCTTGGCATTGTATTGGCAATCTATTATTGAGGAAGTTTTTGTTGGGTTTTCTCCCCCATGAGGGTTTCCTAGGATAAAATGTTGTGTACCTTGTGATTGTGTTTCTTTCAGTGATCCTATTTATGTTGTTATTTTGGAAATGATTTGATAACCTAATAGCATCACTAAATATTAACATGGTATCAGAGCTTTACTGAATAGATCACCTTTCATTTGGTATCTAAAAATGTCATTGTTGCCATACAAAGAAATTAGGGATTTTTATTGAAGAGGAATTTCTGACCAAAATCCATCTAGGGAAGTGTGACCTACCCTAGCATATCCTTTGACAGCTTGAGCACACCTTTTTAATGGCTAGATTCTATGAAAAGGCAAACCCTAGTTTTGGTTGCTACCAGAAAACCAGGAAACCAAAATCAATACCAGAAGTACTAGTCCAAAAGTGCGCAGGTCAAGTTTCAAGGGGTAAAACTTGGAATTTTCTAAAACAGTCAGCTCCAGCCAACTCGTCTCAGCCCAACGCATCTCCTGGTAAGTTCAGATTTAGTTTCTGAGCACTTTCATTTTTTGTTCATTTTCCTAGTTCTAGGTCAAGATGTCTACAAGCACCAAGCTTGTTGACAAGTTAGAAGGTGTGGAAATTTTTTCGTTCCTGGAAGTACATAATTGGACTCATTCTTGAAGAGAATGACTTTCCAAAATTCATAAAAGAAAATGTATTGGAACCCAAAGAAGAATAAGCCAAAGAGAAGTACAAGAAGGATATGATTAGGGCCAAAGAATAATTGCAAATTCCATTAAATACCACTTGATACCTCAAGTGTATTCTAATAATACTCCAAAGGATATGTTTGATTCCCTAACCAGAGTGTATGAAGGAAAGAACATCAACCGAAAGATGAATCTGAGAACCCAACTCAAGAATACAAAGATGCAGAAAGGAGAAACGGTTCATGACTATTTCTCTAGGGTTTCTCAATTCAATGAATAGTTAGAAGAAATTGGAGGCAACATGAAGATGAACTCATAATGACAAATCTTAATGGTCTCACAAGACCTTTGGATGCCTTCATCCAAACTATCTGTGCAAGAAAAGAGAAGCTCCAATTTGTTAGTCTATGGGAAGAATGTGTTCAAGAAGAAGCAAGTGTGGCCAATCGAGAAGCCATACTATTAAGAGATGAAGATAAATACCTAGCTACTCATACTAAAGGAGGAAAGAAAATGTCTCATCTCCAAAAGGAGACACATTCTCATAAAGAATCTCACCCTCCAAGGAGATTCTACAAATATCATAAGGGTCAAAGAAAGGAAAAATACTTCTCCTCTTATCAATGCTATCATTGTGATAATATGAGGCACATTGCTAAGATCTTTCCTACCAGAAAGGAAGAATAAGAGAAGAGAAATAACAAAAGACATCATGCCCATGTAGTTGAAGATGATGATCCACCTAAGAAGTTGACTAAAGAAGAAATTGAAGACTATATTTTGTTTTCCTCCCTCTTGGGATCTGTGATACCTAGAGAGGATACTTGGCTCATAGATAGTGGTGCTTCTAAGCACATCATAGGTCATAAAGACATTCTCTCTAGCCTTATAGAAAAGGAATTCCCCCAGAAAGTTTCACTTGGAGATGACTATGAGTACCCTATCAAAGGAATGGGAGAATCCACTTACAAACTGGATTCAAGAACTCTGATGAGAATGAAGGATGTACTTTATGCACCAGGTTTGAAAAAGAACTTACTTTCTATCTCAGCTCTAGATAATAAAGGTTTCAGGGTTGCTTTCATAGATGGGGAATTTCTTATGTGGCCTAAAGGAAAAACTATAGAATATGCAGTTGTCATTGGAACATAAGAAGGAGGTTTGTACAAGTTAAAAGGTCACTCAGATGCAACCTTAACTCACTCTATTGATAATCCTTGTGAACTTTGGCATAGAAGACTAGCTCACATCAACTACAAAGCCTTACCATATGCAAGCAAGGTAGTCACAGGTTTACCAAAATTTAAGGTTGATCATGAAGGTGTAGCAAGGGATGTGCACAAGGAAAGAACATAAATAATCCTTCCCCAAAGAGCAACAGTAAAGCAGAAGGAATATTAGATCTCATCCACTCACATGTATTCAGTCCAATTCCATCAACCTCTCTAAGAGGGTATGTATACTATATATCATTTATTGATGATTACTCTCATAAGACTTGGGTTTATTTCTTGAAATCAAAAGATGGAGTACTCAGAAAGTTCAAAGAATTCAAAGCCTTGGTAGAAAACCTTTCCGAAAGAAAAATCAAGATACTCATATCAGATAATGGAGGAGAGTACACCTCAAATGAATGTGGAAGTTTTTGCAGAGATGTCAAGATTAAGAGGGAGATCACCACTCCCTATAATCCTCAACAAAATGGTGTAGTAGAAAGAAAGAATAGAACAATTATGGAAGCAATGAAGACTATGATTCACAATCAAGATCTTTCAATGCACTTATGGGCTGAAGTAGCAAGAAAAACAGTTTATGTCCAAAACAAACTATCCCATAGTGCACTTGGATTCAAAACCCCCAAATAAATGTTCACTGGAAAGAAGCCAGAAGTAAGACATCTCAAAATATTTGGATGTCCAGTATTTGTACACATTCCAAAACAAAAGAGAACTAAGTTGGATCCCTCAAGAAAGAAGGGAATATTTGTTCGATACTGTGAGGTCTCTAAGACCTTCAAAATTTACATACTAGGTTACCATCATATTGAGATCAACATAGATGTAACCTTTGATGAAGATGCATCACTTAAGAGATCAAGGAAATGCCATATTGAAGAAGAATATGAAGAAGAACTTGTAGCTCCCAGAGCTGCAGAACTCGTGAAGGAAGTTACAGTTAATCTTGATGATGAGATTCTAGAAGATCATGATATGACATAATCTCAAGAATATCCCCATATGATGATCTCTCACAAGATAAAGCCAACTTGGGTGAGAGAAATTATTCAAGATGGAGAGAAGTATGGTGCCCCAGAAGGAACCATGAGACGAAGCAAGAAACCTAAGTCATTCTCCAGCTGTATGGATTTGATGTGTGATCTTATAGAAAATGAACCCACTTGCTTTGAAGAATCCATTCAGAAGAAAGAATGGGTGGATGCCATGATAGAAGAATACCATTCCATTATAAAGAATGATGTATTGGAAGTAGTTACCATACCAAAGAAAAAATATGTGGTATCTTCCAAGTGGATATACAAGATAAAACATGAAGTAGACAAAAGTATTGAGAAACACAAAGAAATATTTGTGGCTCGTTGTTTTTATCAAAAGGAAGGTATTGATTATGAAGAGACTTTTTGTCCTGTAGCGAGATACACTTCTATTAGAACCATCATAGCTCTTGCCACTTCGATTCTATGTGATAAACAAAGTTGTATAAAGATGACGAAGAACCCAGTGTTACATGATAAGTCGAAGCACATAGAGATCCGGTATCACTACATTAGTGATATGGTGCAGAGGGGAGCTATACAGATCCAATATGTTGGCATAGCTGAGTAGGTTGCAGATGTGTTGACCAAGCCTATGTCTTGTGTGAAGTTTGAGTACTTCCGAGACAAGCTTAGTGTTGTCTGAAAGGACCTCCCTCAAAAGGGGGAGTGATGTTGATGATACTATAGTATCCTTACCAACAACGGGTAGCTCCGTTAGGATTTTATATCCTAGGGGATTTGTCATCCCTGGGAAGATCTCGAAGGTCCAGTAAGGACGGTCTCTCAGAGTACATGTGCATGTATATGCCAATTGTGGTTAGTAGTGCTAGATCTGTTAGAATTTTATATCCTAGGGAATATTTTTATTCCTGGGAAGATCCCAAAGGTCCGGTAAGGACGGTTTGTTAGAGTACCACGTGGTAGCTCCGTTAGGATTTTATATCCTAGGGAATCTTTTGATTCCTGGGTAGATATCGAAGGTCTGGTAAGGACGATATGTCAAAGTACCAAATTTTTTTGTTGTTGTACCTGCCTCATTATGTTTCCATATGATGATGTTGTATCAACCTCATGCTTTTGATGATGTTGTATCAGCCTCGTGTTGTTGATGATGTTGTATCGGCCTCATGTTGTTGATGATGTTGTGTCAGCCTCATGCTGTTGATGATGATGTCCTAGCTTCATGCTATTGATGTTGATGTTTCAACTTCATACTGATGATGATGATGATGATGCTACTCCAACTCCATGCTGTGAAGGATGATGATATTGATGACGAGAAAAAACTTCTGATGATTTGTAGATATGCCAACCAGTGTTCTAGATGTTGATTATGATGTTACCCTATCTTTCTCCTGATGATGTTGTATTGGGTTAGGTCAGTAGGATACCCTTCTTGTTAAGGGGGAGTGTTGAAATATTGTAACTTCGAAGAATATTCTAATCAAAATTGAGTTCTTATTTTATAGATCAAACCCCCTTTTGTGGATTGATCATGTCGGGTCTTGTATAAGACCAAATCCCCTTTTGTGGATTGGTCAAATCATAATTATATGGTGGTATTTGTAAATTCATACCCTAGGGTTTATAAAGTGGTTTTAACCACTCTTGGAAGAAGTTGGCCCTACTTGATGAAGAGACATAACCCTAGTGCCTCCTCAACTAGTATTTATAAGTGAGGATGGTGTCTCACTTGTTCACTCACTCAGTCACTCATCTAGTGCGCATATTTTGAAGGTAGTTGCAGTTACAAGAAGGAGAAGAGAGGTGCATGCTTAGTCTTGGATTATCTTTGGTGTTTTGGTCTTAGTCTTGGCATTGTATTGGCAATACATTATTGAGGAAGTTTTTTCTTGGTTTTCTCCCCCATGAGGGTTTCCCAGGATAAAATGTTGTGTACCTTGTGATTGTGTTTCTTTCAATGATCCTATTTATGTTGTTATTTTGGAAATTATTTGATAAACTAATAGCAACACTAAATCTTAACACCACATACATCAAGGGGTACTACATTCAATTCCACTTCATCAATAAAATCAACACTTATAGCAAATTTAATATAATACCGTTTCGTTACCTTTACCTCTGAATCCTTGTTTACCCAACCCAATGGATAGGGGTTAGGATGATTGTGAACCTCCAATCCAAGCTTGTTGACTAGATCCATTGCTTTGAGATTATCCTATGAGACGGAGTTGAACAAAGAATCTATCTTGGTCTTGTTGATTTGAATATTGATGTGGAAGAGCTTGGTAATCTCCTTCTCTTCCACATCAAGGCTACTCAGATTCACCTCCTTTTGCGCAGATGTGAAAACAATATTTTCATCTACATCTGAGCTACTTTTAACCTGATTGCTTGAATCTTTGAATAGAAGGTTCTTTTTCTTTCCATCATTCTTGCGATTCTTTGGGTTCATCTCTGGATTTAGTTTCCAACATTTTTCCTTGGTGTGGCCATCAATGTTAAAATGGTTTCTAGGATATTTGCACTGATGTGTAGTGGTTGTTGTATTCTTATCTTTCCCCCCTTTCCACTTCTTCTTCCCCTCCTTGGAAGCTTCCTGGTGTTCTTTCTGCTTCAAACCACTTAGCTGGCCCTTCCTTGTTGGACACATCGATCACACTGAGAGGGGGGTGAATCAATGTAGGGCTCTTTTTCACTTCCTTTCACAAAAACTCCTTAGTTAGCAATCACAATTTACTCATCACTTATTACTGTCAATTTATAACTAGTTGTATCTAAACATAGATCAACAATAGATATCATGAATAAGATATCACCACAAAGAACACAAGGAACACAAGATGTATGTACAATTTTTTCTTTTATTATGGACTACAATCTTTGGGGTTTTATTAACAACAACTGAATAGAGTGTCAACTCCACAAGAGCACCAACTTTGCAATGCAAGACTCAACTTACACAACTCAGTACCAACTGAGAAGAGGATTCAATCCTCAACATATACCGATCTGTCAACACATACATGACCTTTTAGTAGTGCAACATGCGTATGCAGGCGCCCTACCTACAGTGCAGCCCGGTATGTATGCGACCTATCTGTACTGTGACCTACATATGCCTCCTGAAGAACTAGGGTTTTCTCTCTCCTTGAAAACTCATATCTTCTGCATCCTTTTTCACATCCACTTCTGTATTTTACTGTCCAATCTGTACCATAACCAATCACAACACATCTATGTTTTCCAACAACTTACTCATGCTCCTCAACCATACAATATGAATGTTACTTAATCATGTATAAGTAACCAATATACTATGGTAACCATATTAGTACAAAACATAAGATTGATTCTCAGTCAGTCAATCAACCAGCATAAACCATATCACAATTTCCATACCAAGAATGTCTTAAGTATTCACCATGCAATAAGAAAAAGCATCCATTAAGACAACTATGTAACCATACCAAAGAGTTTTATGACAAATCTGAGCCCATATTATGTCGATATGGAATTTGCTTCAGATTTCAGGAACCTGGCACCAAATCTCACTCAAGTCTCCATGACTCTCTCCAACTGTATGCACTCTGATCTCCTTCAGCCCGTGTGTGTACACGTCCTGCCTCACTACAACAAACGTATGTATGTGCTCTGGCTCACTGCAACTTGTGTACTCCTTCAGAAACTAGGGTTTTTGAACTTCCAAAAATTTCGTCGTCAAGATATCAGACTTATGGAAATTTTTATGCGTCCATGATTACCTACAATGACTCTCTCACTCAGAATAGATCTTCAATATATTCTCAAGAGATACTTTTACAAGAGACCCTTGCCTCTTATTTATATTCTCCAAGTAGCTTCCTTTAGAAGTATCCACTTAGCCACTTAGCCACCTTGTCCACATATCCACTTTGTCCACTTAGCCACTTTGTCCACATAGCCACCTTTTTCCAACTTTGTCCACTTAGCCACTTTGTTCACATAGCCACTTGTCCACTTAACCCACTTTCCTTATTTTATGGTTAACCCACTTATAATCACCTTCCATAATTAGTAAGTTCTCCATTAAATTTATTATTTAAATAATTATTTTGCATCCTCTTTGACTTCATCACTTCACTTTGTTATTTAAATAATTTCTTCTTTGCAAACTCTTTGACTATCTTGACTTTTTGGGGCTTCTAGAACACACATGAGGGTCCTCCAACTTCACAAGGCCATAACTCTCAAACCGTGAGGAGTTATGTGACGTTCCACATACCATTGGAAATGGCATGACAAGCACTATCAATCTAGGATAGTTTCACTAAAAAATTCATTGATATTTATCTCATTATTCCATAACTAAGCTTGGGTTATCTAACCATATTTATAGGATAACTCAACCACAAAGCGTCTTCCCATGAGGGCTTTCACCATAAGGGGAACACTTTGGAGTTCATCCATTTTTACTTGCTATCAACCATGACAAGACAATAATGAGTTATATTTACATCAATGCAACTTGATAACCCATGAAAACACATCACTATGACATTGTCCCTTTGTCATTGATTCCATGCATGACCACATGATCCAACGATCAATACATTAATGCATCAATCCATCTATGCATCATATATCAATGACAACACATTGATCCATATTAATCTATGCATCATATATCAATGAAAACACATTGATCCATCTTCATTTATGCATGACATCATATAACTATGACTCCGCTCGACATCAATCCATTGACGACAATAACAATACATGATCCATCAATCACTACATCAATATAATATGACTATACATTGCTCCTTTGACATCACTCAATCAATCCTTTGAAATCAATGACAACATGATCCAACATTCCTTTGTCCTATGTTTTCCAAGTATTGAACCATGTACACACGCCTCATCCATTGTCCTTGGCTTGAAGAGCATCACATGATTTCATACATGACTATGTAAACCCCCAATAATTGAGGAGTAAATTTGGGCTCTTGGGAGAGATACCCAACATGATGACCATATTTCTGAACTCAGTGGTGTACTCATGTAAACTCTACCCCTGCCTCTGCCTAAATTAATGCCATTAGATCCATTAGTCCTCTACATACCTGATAGGGTAGAATTACGATTTGGTGAAGGTTTTGAAGTACTCCAACCTAGTTACTGGTGGATCACCCTCCAACCTAAGTGTTTCTATATAGATTTCCCACTAGGTTAAAGCATGGCACTATAAATTCAATCTAGCAAATGAAATATTATACTCTTCATCTATATAGTGAACGCTGAAATAAAATTCTAGTTTTCGCAACCAATGATTCAATTTTAATGCATCGATCTCACCTTGGTATGGATTTATGTTCCATCGAGAGATGGGGAAAATTTTAATAAATCTAAACCTTGGTCAGTCGCTTTCCTTACCGAAGTATTTTCCCTGCTTGTACTTGGCCTTATAATGTTGAAGGATGTCATGAACCTGTTGTTGGAGGCGTTGTATCCGTTCAACAAATCTGGTTGCAAGATCTTCCTTGGTTTGAGTGTGGGGGGACTCTGTCGGTGAAGATGCAAAAGGGAGAGCTATATCAATGAGTGCTAATGGATGGAACCCCAAACACACCTGAAAATGGTCATGGTCAATAGATCTATGAAGGGCTCTATTATATATATGTTGAACATATGGAAGAATCTCATTCTATGGAAGGGAGCGTCTATATATTGGACCATTGGGAAATGGAGGACCAGGCACCAAGTTAATGGAATTCTTGACTTGGCACTGCAGAGACACCTCCATAGGTGAAAAAATATATTTGTGCTTCTCTACAATATCACCGACCTACTTTTGCTATATAGAAAGGTCTTGGGCCGAGGATGTGGTGTTCCCAATGATATTTTGTTCACCTTCTGACCGAATCATGAAGAGGGAAAATTTTTTGGTATGAGAGATTACTTTGCAGGACTATTTTAGTGTGATCAATGAAATGTCAGTAGTTATAGATACCTATGGCATCCTGTAGAGATGACCCCCCAGAATAACAATGACACTACGAGGCCAAGACTCATAAACAATGTGACGTTTCCATATATATGGTTTTCCTAAAAGAACATGATATAATTCAAGTGGGGAAACATCACACAGTACCTCATCCTTGAAGGGATTGATGCCATAGGATAAGAAACACCGTTGGTTCACGTGAGGGTCTTGTCTCTGGTTCAACCAACTAACAGTGTATGGTTGGGGGTGTGGCATCATTGAAAGCTTCAATCTCTTGATGATATCGACAGAGATCAGGTTCTTCTAACTCCCGCTATCAACAATGAAATGTAGTGAGGTCCCCTTCACCCACATTTATGAATGGAAGAGGTGTTCCCCCTCCTGAAGCTCCTCTAACTCGTCTGGTTGGATCTTTGAAGTTTCAATGGTAGCACTAGTTTCTACATCGATGATTCACTTTCCCTGTTTGGAATTAGAGTTTGATTCAGGGTCCGACTCGTTTTCTTTAAGCTCGACCAACAATGATAGTTTTGAGCGACATTCGTCAGTTTTGTGCCAGGGGATTTTGTAAAAATCACACCACTATCCATCGTCCTTCTTTGTCTTCTTGTTACCCTTCTTTGCATGCGACTTGGAATGACTATATTTAGGTTGGAATTCCTTGCTCCATCCCTTGTTCTATGATTTAGGGCCATCTTTTCCATGCTTATGTTGTTGTGTATTTGCAAACCCAAAATCTCTCTTATTTCACTCCTTAAATTTCTGCTCAATTTTGGCAACATATCAATAAGAAAATCCTAGTGAGGAGATGTCCAAGAAATCCATCTTTGTTTGGATGTACCTATGCAGGCTACTGTAGTACTTCAAAACCAAGTGTTTATCAGAATATTGAATACCTGGTTTTGAACACAAGGTATGGAATATGTCGATATACTCTTGCAATATCTAATTTCTCTTATGACGCAAATTCATCCATCTCATATACTGGTCATCATAGCTTCCAATAGGGTAGAAATCCTCCTTGAGGGCATCCACAAAGGCTACCCATGTGCGTTCTCTTCCTAATGGTGTAGTTTCAGCCGTGGTGTTCCTCTCCCAGTAACCTTTCCACCAAGCGTTGACATGGGGAAGAGATTTAAGGAGCACAAAGGTGATATTTTCACCATCGATTTTTTTTTGGACATAGTAATAACCTTCTAGTAGATTCAACCATTTCTCTAGAACATATGCATCTATCTGGCTTTCAAATAAGGGGATATCAAAATTAACTTGTACATTGAAGGGTGTCACACCTTTGAAATGACTTCTTGTTGAAGATTCCTTGGCCTCCATCGATAGTCGTCGAAGGATCTGAATGAAGTTGTCCATCATATCATTCCTTTATCGTGCAAGGGTTTCCTCAAGTAACACATTGAAAGGATTTCCTGTTCTGTCATCTCTCTTTTTTTTTCCATGGGAGGTTGCTTGGGCTAGAGAGAGTGGTCATCCCCAAGCGAAACTAGCTTGAGATACAACTTTTTATACCATGACCTCTTCAGGGACATGCACCAAGAAATAACAAGGATCAAACTACTCCAATACCACTAATTCGGATTATGTTGAGAAGGAAATGAGATATGAACAAAACTATAACAGAGAACACATAAATACAATGAAACCCAATTTCTATTTATGAATACACTCAATCACAACAAGCATTACATCACACTCCATTGCATGTTCAAAATCCCTCATTCACCTCAATTGTATATGAGAGAATGAGAGGAGAATAATTCTCATGATGCATGTGGGATACATTAGTCTAAGTTTACAAAATGTCATAGGCATGTAAAACACTAGGACTTCCTGGGAGGTCACCCGTCCTAGTACTGCATTCCCCATCAAAAGGGTGAATATCATGGTTTATCAAAACCATAGGCTTGAAAATTTTTATTTGGTGGAAAAGGTGGATGGCCACCGGGATCCACCTGGATTATTCCTCCCCCCTTAGGAAGAAAGGGTCCCCATTGCATCAAGCTCCCTTGGGAGATGGGGGAATTTTTTCTAAAATCTAAACCATGGTGAGCCGCTTGACTTGTTGAAGTAGTTGTCATGCTTGTACTTGGCATTAGCCTAGTTAAGGATGTCATGAACCTGTTGTTGGAGGTGTTGGATCCATTCAACAAATCTGGATGCATGATCTTCCTTGGTCTGAGTGTGGGAGGATTATGTCAGTGAAGATGCAACATGAAGAGCTATATCAATGGGGACTAATGGTTGGAACCTCAAACACACTTGAAAATGATCATGGCCAATAGATCTATGAAGGGATCTATTATATCTATGTTGAACATATGGAAGAATCTCATTCTATGGAAGGGAGCATCTATAGATTGGACCATTGGGTAAGGGAGGATTGAGATCCAATTCATTGTAATTCTTGACTTGGTAGTGTAGAGGCACCTCCATAGGTGAAAAACATCTTTGTGCTTCTCTACAATCTTGTTGACCTACTTATGTTGTATAGAAAGGGCTTGGGCTGAGATTGTGGTGGTCCTAATGACCTTTTGTTCACCTTTTGACTAGATCATGAAGAGGGAAAACTTTGTGGTCTGAGATATTACTTTGTGGGACTATTTTGTTGAGATCAATGAAATGGCAGTAGTAATAGCTACCTCTTGTACCCTATATCATAAACAATGTGATGTTTCCATATATATGGTTTTCCTAAAATAACATGATAAACTTCAAGGGGGGAAACATCACACTTTACCTCATCTTTGAAGGGCTTGATGTCCTAGGATAGGTGGCACTGTTAGTTTACGTGAAGGTCTCTTACCTAGCTCAACCAACCAATGGTGTATGGTTGGGGGTGTGGCATCGTTGATATCTTCAAGCTCTTGATGACCTTAGCATAGATCATGTTCTTCTAGGTCTCACTGTCAACAATAAAATGTAGTGGGGTCCCCTTCACCCATATATGAGAATGGAAGAGGTGCTTCCCCTCCTCAAGCTCCTCTGACTCATTTGGTTGGATATTTGTAGTTGCAATGGTAGCACTGGGTTCGACATTGATGATTTTATTTCACTATTCAGAATTAGAGTTTGATTCAGGGTCCGATTCCTTTTCTTTAAGCTCAACCAACAAGGATTATTTTGAGCAACATTCGTCAGTTTTGTTCCAGGGGATTTTGTAAAACTCACACCACTTTCCAATGTCCTTCTTCGTCTTCCCGTTACCCTTCTTTGCATGCGACTTGGAATGACTATATTGAGGTTGGAATTTCTTTCTCCCTCCCTTGTTCTGTGAGTTAGGGCCATCTTTGATATGCTTATGTTGTTGTGTATTTGCAAACCCAAACTCTCACTTATTTCATTCCTTAAATTTTTACTCAATTTTTACAACATATCGATAAGAATCTCCTAGTGATGAGATATCCTAGAAATACACCTTTGTTTGGATGTACCTATGTAGGCCACTGGAAAACTTCATAACCAAGTGTTTCTCAGAATCTTTAATACGTAGCTTTGAGCGCAGGGTATGGAAGATGTTGCTATAATATTGTAATATCTGGTTTCTCTTCTGATGCAAAGTTGTCCATCTCATATACTGGTCATCATAACTTCCAATAGGGTAGAACTCCTCCTTGAGGGAATCCACAAAGTATAATCAGGTTGGTTTTATTTCAAATGGAATATATTAGGCCGTGGTGTGTCTCTTTCAGTAACCTTCCCACCAAAATTTGACATGGGGAAGGGATTTAAGGAGCGCGAAGGTGATCTTTTCACCATCAATTTTTTTTTGGACATAGTAATAATCTTCTAGTCGATTAGACCATTTCTCTAGAGCATCTGCATCTATTTGGCCTTCAAATAATGGATATCAAAATTAACTTGTACCTTTAATGGTGTTGCAACCTTGAAATGACTACTTGTTGAAGATTCTTTGGGCGCCATTGGTAGTCGTCGAAGGATCTGAAAGAATTTGACCATCATCTCATTCCTTTTTCATGCAAGGGATACCTCGAGTAACATCTTGAAAGGATTTCCTTTTCTATCATCTCTCGTTTCTTCTTCCATGGGAGGTCGCTTGGACTAGCGAGAACGATCGTCCCCAGGCGAAACTAGCTTGATATCCAACTCTCTAGACCATGACCATGTCGGGAACATGAACCAAGAAATAAAAAGGATCAAACTACTATTATATCACTAATCCGGATTATGTTGATAAGGAAATGAGATACGAACAAAACTATAGAAAAGAACACATAAATACAATGAAACCCAACTTCTATTAATGAATACACTCAATCAGAACAAGTATTAAATCACACTCCATTGCATTTTCAAAAGACCGCATTCACCCCAATTAAATATGAGAGAGTGAGAGGAGAATAATTCTTATGATGCATGTCAGATAAATTGTTCTAAGTTTACAAAATTCCATAGGCATGTAAAACACTAGGAATTCCTGGGAGGTCACCCATCCAAGTACTACTCTAGTCCAAGCATGCTTAACTAGGAATTTATGATGGGATCCGATGCATTAACACTATAGACATGTACATAACACCACTAGGAAATCATTACATGATGATTGTAATTAACAAATAGAGATGACATTACATTCCATTCCCTATCAAAAGAGTGAATATCATAGTTTATTATGCATGTATCACAGTCACCACTTAACATGTATCACTTGATAGGAATATATACTCCTCATTAGTGGATAAGGTCTTAGTGGAAGGATTTGTCTTACCTCTTCTCACATAAACACCACTTCTTTAATGTTCTAAAATTAACACTTGGTATGTTGTCACCTCCAAATATTCCATCAATGCAATGACTCTCCTTTTCCATTTTCTTGGTTGTCAGAGCATGTCACTTCATGTTGTTAATTTATCAAAGAGCACTACTGAAATGATTTCTTGCAACAACTAAAGGGTGTATACATGTTACTTCCATCCATGTACATATGAATAAAAAATGTGTGGAGTCTATGGGGAAATACATTATTAACTATTCATGGACAATAAAAATAAATAATCCTATCTTTATGCAACATTTGTACCATTGTTTTCCTTAAGTGTCCAACTTTAGCAAATGATATGCACCATGCACTAAGCCAATGATTGGTATCATGTATATTATCGTGTATTTTACACCGATGAATGACAATAATTTAGAAGTACTTTTACTTATATAGTACAAGTTGTGTAGCCTGACATGATGTGTCATAATTCTAATCCATCGGTTTGAGAGATTCTAAATTTCCTTAAGGCTAAGAGGTGGGGGAACATACATAATGAATCCCCAGATGTTGGTATGCACTATCACGTTCTGATAATGAGGGAAAGCACATAATCTTAACAAAATTTGCACGATATGAATTTTGTATCCACAACTGATCAGATGTCATTTTCTTGTCTCGGATAAAGAGGACCTGTACATGTAATCCTTCACAAAAGTTGCAATATATAAATGATATGAATTTGATATTCAGACCCCATAAAAAAAGAAAACTAGAATGATGAAAATGAAAACAAAGAGGATTCTTGACAAAAAGCGAGTATGTACACTGTAGATTTTATGACACCATCCTTTAACAGTTTTGCGTTGGTGAAGAATAGGATTACACATCGATTACACTGTCTTTTCAATGGACACATAGCCACCTAAGTGGCACCGCCTCTAAACAAATATGAGAATATAGTGTTGCTACTGTTATTATAGGGTCCACATGCCTAATCCATTATCCTTGACTTGAAGAGCATCACCTGATTTTGTAGATGACTATGTAAACCCCCAAATAATTGAGGAGTACATTTGGGGTCTTGGGAGAGATACCCAACATCATGGCCATCTTTCTGAACTCATTGGTGTACTCTTGTACACTCTGCCCCTACCTCTACCTAAAGTAATGCCATCGGATCCAATAGTCCTCTACATACCCGATAGGGTAGAATTGGGACTTGCTGATGGTTTTGAAGTCCTTCGACCTAGTTACTGGCGGATCACCCTCCATCCTAAGTGTTTCTATATGGATTTCCCACTAGGTTAAAGCATGGCACTATAGATTCAATCTAGAAAATGAAATCTTCTACTCTTCATCTATATAGTGAACGCTGAAATAAACTTCTAGTTGTTGCAACCAATGAATCAGTTTTAATGCATCGATCTCACCTTGGTATGGCTTTATGTTCCATAAGAAGATGGGGAAACTTTTGCTAAATCTAAACCTTGGTTAGTCCTTTTCCTTGCCGAAGTAGTTGTCATGCTTGTACTTGGCTATAGCATGTTGAAGGATGTCATGAAATTGTTGTTGGAGGTGTCGGATCCATTCAACAAATCTGGTTGCACGATATTCCTTGGTCTGAGTGTGGGGGAACTCTGTCGGTGAAGATGCAAAAGGAAGAGATATATCAATGGGGTTAATGGATGGAACCAAAAACACACCTGAAAATGGTTGTGGTCAATAGAGCTATGAAGGGATCTATTACATCTATGTTGAACATATGAAAGAATGTCATTCTATGTAAGGGAACATCTATAGATTGGACCATTGGGTAAGGGAGGACTAGGAACCAAGTTAATGGAATGCTTGAATTGGTAGTGCAAAGGTACCTCCATAGGTGTAAAATATCTTTGTTCTCCTCTACAATATTTTCAACCTGCTCATGCTATATAGAAAGGTCTTGGGCCAAGGATGTGGTGGTCCCAGTGAAATTTTGTTCACCTTTTGACCGAATCATGAAGAGGGAAAACTTTGTGGTATGAGAGATTAATTTGTAGGACTATTTTGATGTGATCAATGAAATGGAAATAATTATAGCTACCTCTGGTATTCTGTAGAGATGACCCCCTAGAATAACAATGACACTACGAGGCCGATTCTCATAAACAACGTGACGATTCCACATATATGGTTTTCCTAAAAGAACATGATAGACTTCAAGTGGGGAAACATCACACAGTACCTTATCTTTGAAGGGATTGATGCCATTGGATATGTGACACTGTTGGTTGACGTGAAGGTATTGTTCCTGGATCAACCAACTAATGGTGTATGGTTGGGGGTGTGGCATCGTTGAAAGATTCAATCTCTTGATGACCTTGAAATAGATCAGGTACTTCTATCTCCCGCTATCAATAATGAAATGTAGTGGGGCCCCTTCACCCACATCTGTGAATGGAAGAGGTGGCCCCCCTCTTCAAGCTCCTCTGACTCGTCTGGTTGGATCTTTGCAGTTGCAATGGTAGTGTTAGTGCCATCATTTTTTCAGTTAGAGTCAGTCTTAGTCGAGTCATGGTCCATGTGTCAAAGAATGTGAGGTCAGGTGTCGAACTACGAATGGGTCGAAGTAAGCAAGTGGTCGATTGGCCCTTGGAGTCAAGAAGGAGCGTCAGGATCAAAACATGTGTAAGTGGTAAAGGCATTTTCCCAAAGAGTCGGGTCCTGTCAGAAGAAAATGTTTTACGTGTCAAAGGTCGAGGCAAGTTGTCAAATAGGAGTCACGTCAGCAGGTACAATGGCCATCATTAGCTCATTATGAATTCAGAAAGGATGATAAATCGCGACGCTCATACCACATATAATCTGGAGCTCTTATCAATTGTACTTTACACACTCCAAAGTGTACCCATCGCGCGGATGTGCTGCGCAAATCTTCGACCTTCTTCGAAACCTCTAGTCACCATGGATTCAGTGCCCCCTATCATGATTCCATCTCTCGTTGATCCAGTTATAAATTCCAGTTGCTCTATATGTATTCTATTCACCATCCAATTTTATGCACTGTCTGTAATTTTTCCTGCAAGCCCTGAGTTTCTCGCCATGAGGAAGTCGATTTCCATCAGTTGTGTCACAAACTCGGGTCAATCGATATTGCCGCTATGGGTTCATGATAGATTCACTGCGCGCACATAAAAAACATGCATCACACCATGGGAACATCCCAAAACATTAGGAAAGGGGTGCAAAGTGGCAGCAATGTGGGGCCCAAACCTCAAAGCTTGACTTTGGTAAATGAAGACCTGGATGTTAGAGCATATTTAGAACAGGTTGGGTGCATGGTCTTTGTAATATACCAGATATAAAATGTATGCAAAACAAAAATAAAATGCTAGTAATGGCAGAATAACAACAATATAACCAAAACATTCACCATAATAACACTAAAATGATATAAGAATAACAACAGAAATAACACTTTGAATCTGAAAGCAATGTTCACGGGCCTCTTCGAGGGGGAAACCTCCAGTTGAGCAGAGCTCTATTACAATAGTATCCAAGCTAGGGTTCTCATACCCTCAACTCCTATTTATACTAAAAAGAAGCATCTAGAGGAAGATCCTTCTAGAAGCGAGAGCTTCTATTAGGTCTTCTTACATCTGCCTTATTCTATTTTATTGAAAGGCCTTATTAATATTGACCTTTATTACATCCGAATATATTGTTCTACCTATGTGTGGGTTAGGACCCTAACATGTCCTCCCCCTTAAAAACAACCTTGTCCTCAAGGCTTGAGATGAGGAAATTGCTGCAGAATGGTAGCTGGTTCCCAAGTGGCGTCTGCTGGAGTTGTATCTTTCCACTGGATTAGCACTTCCTTGATGGTTCTCTGACATAGGAAATACTCACGCTGGTCCAAAACTGCTTCTGGTTGTAGCCAAATGGATCCTTCTTCAACTAACTCTGGAAGGTTGGTTTGAATTTGGCACTTAGCTCCAATGACCTTCTTTAAGCATGAAACATGAAAAACAGGATGTAGCTTTGAATGGATGGGTAAAGCTAACTGAAAGGCGACTTGTCCCACATGCTTGAGCACGGTATAAGGACCATAAAATTTGGGCACTAGCTTCTGACAATGCTCGACCTTGAGGGAAGTTTGCTTGTAAGGTTGCAGTCGAAGAAACACCTGATACCCTTATGCAAATTGACATTTAGAACAACCTTGATCTGCTTGTTGCTTCATGCGATTCTGTGCCATGACCAAATTCTCTTTGAGGGTATGGAGAATAGCCTCTCGAGTTGTAAGTGTTAGGTCAACCACCTGGACCTTTGAGGCACCCAGTAAGTATGAGAGAAATGAAGGTGGCTTCTGTCCATATATCGCTTCAAAAGGAGTCATGCGTGTAGTTGTATGGTATGAAGTGTTGTACCACCATTCAGATGGGGGTAATCATTGAGCCCACTGATTTTGATTTTCCGAGGCAAAACACCTCAAATATGCTTCCAAACGCTTGTTGACAACTTTCGTTTGGCCATCAGTCTGGGGATGATAAGCTGTGCTGAGATGCAATTCTGTGCCTTGTATCTTGAACAGTTCTTGCCAAAAATTGCTTGTGAAAGTTGGGTCACGATCAGAAACAATAGAGTGCGGCATGCCATGAATATTGAAGGCTTGATCCATGAAGATTTGCGCCGTCGTGGATGCTATAAATGGGTGTTGAAGGGTGCATAAATGAGAATAATTGGAAAGGCGATCAACAACCACCATGATGACGGATCTATTTCCCGGTTTGGGTAAGCCGATAATAAAATCCATAGAGATATCCTTCCAAATAGCAGGTGGAATCGGGAGTGGTTGTAGTGTGCCCGATGATTTGACTGTTTCTCCCTTGTTGCATTGACACACGTCACATTCAACTACAAAATTATGAATGTCTTGTTTCATGCCATCCCATAAAAAGGAACATTTGACCCTGTCATAGGTTTTGGTGAACCTGGAGTGCCCTGCTGTGGGTGTAGCATGAAGCTCAGAAAGTACCGTGGATTTAAGATTTGATTGTTTACTTAAATACAAACGACCTTTTTATTGAAGTTCCTCATGGAGCCAAGAGTACCCTGGGGATGTTGGAGCATTGGACTGCAATTGATGGATCAACTGTGAAGTTTTGGGATCTTGTAGCCATTCCTGGCAAACGACTTGGAGCCAATTTGGTATAATGAATGAAAGAGAAAAAAGGGATCCTTCATCTTCATATTTTCGGGAAAGTGCATCCGCAACCACATTGTCTTTTCCTTTCTTATAAATGATCTCATAATCATATCCAAAGAGTTTAGTCACCCATTTTTGTTGTTCTGGAGAGGAAATGCGTTGTTCCAGAAAATACTTGAGGCTTTGATGTTCTGTCTTAATTTGGAACCGTTGCCCCAATAGATAAGGATGCCACAGATCCACGACATGCAGAATAGCCAACATTTCCTTTTCATAGATGGATTTGCCCAAATTTCTTTCAGATAGTTTCTTGCTAGTAAAGGCCAAAGGTCGACCCTCTTGCATAAGGACAACAACAATTCCTTTCCTTGAGGCATCACATTCCAACACAAAAGTCTTTGTGAAATCGGGAAGGGTGAGGACTAGAGTGGTGCACATGGCCATCTTCAAGGTTTGAAAAGCTTGAGCAAAGGCTGGAGTCCATGTGAGAGAGTTATTTTTGAGGAGAGCAGTGAGAGGTGCTGCAATCTTCCCATAATTCTTAACAAACTTGTGATAATACCCGATTAAGCCTAGAAATCCACGCAAGCTCTTAAGAGTCTTTGGGTGAGGCCAGTATTGCATAGCTTCAATCTTTTTAGGATCCACCATGATGCCATATTTGTGAACCATATGACCCAAGTATTCTACTTTTGATGCGCCAAAATCACATTTAGATTCTTTTAGGAAAAGTTGGTGTTGAGAGAGTAGATGGAGAACTCGATCCACATGAGCAAGATGGTCTGTCCATGTTTTGCGGAGAAAAGGACAGAAGACATGATTCATGAGGCTTTGGAAGGTGGAGGGGGCATTACACAAGCCAAAGGGCATGACCAAAAACTCATAGTGGCCCTCATGAGTTCTAAAGGCAGTATTGGGGATATCCGCCTCTTTCATATGTATCTGGTGGTAGCCTGAATGAAGATCCAATTTAGTGAAGAATTGGGCACCACTCAATTCATCCAGGAGGTCATCAATGACAGGAATGGGGAATTTGTCTTTGATGGTAAGTTTGTTGAGGGCACGGAAGTCAGGACACATTATCCAAGAACCTTCTTTCTTCAAGACCATGACCACAGGAGACGAATAGGGGCTCGTACTAGGGTGGATAACGCCTGCATTAAGGAGTTCCTAGGCCATTTTCTCAATTTCATTTTTTTGGGAAAAGGGGTGATTATACGGACGGATATTGGGAGGAAGGCTTCTTGGTACAAGGGGAATGGAATGATCATGAACACCACGGGAAGGAGGGAGGCCTTGGGGAGTGGAAAAGACCAATTGATGTTTAGAAAGGATGGCTTGGAGGTCTTGCGGTACCGAGGGTGTCTATGTTGCTTGTATGGCATGGAGTTGGGCGATAACACCAAAATGACCCTTTTTGAGCAGCTTTTCCATGCGATGGGAACTAATGATCTCAGGTGACCCGACGATGATGCCTTGGAACTTATATTGGGGGCTTTCCTAGTCGAATTGCATGGTTAAGTCTTTAAAATCCATGAGAATGGGACCCAAAGTCCTTAGCCATTCTGCACCCAGCACATTGTCACAACCTCCCATGTCGATAGAAAACATATGGGATTTCAGGTGGTAGTCACCAATTTGGAGATGCACATTTTCACAATGCCCTCCACATTTCATGGAACCACCATTGGCAATCATGATTTGGAAATTATTGATGGCATGGATGTAGCAATGAGTTTCTTGGGCAATGTGGCGATGAATAAAATTATGGGTGCTGCCACTATCAACCAGAATGATGACCTTCCGATGCTTGATGTAACCGATTAGCTTGAGGGTTTGGGGAGCGGAGAAGCCAGTGAGAGCATTGAGGGAAATGACTTGTTCTACTTCGGGAGGGTTTGAGGGAGTGGTTATGTCAGTGGATTCAGGTGATTCAGACATAGAAGGAGTTTCTTCATCTTCTTCCGAAATCTCCTCGGAGATGGCCATAAAAATATTTTTTTCTTTACACTTGTGGCCCGGTAAATATTTGTCATTAGAGTTATAACAAAGGCCTTTGAGTTGGCGTTTAGCCATTTCAGCCCGGGTCAATTTTTGGCTCTTTAGTGGAGCAGAGGGAGCAGTGGGATCTACTGGTTTAGGGCGAGGCATGAAGGAGGGTTTGTGGTTTTGAGAAGATACAACCTGTTGTGTTTCTTTATCTCTTTTGGTAACCTCCACCCAACTCTCAGGCCGAGCCATGAGGACATGGGCCCAAATTTCATTCTTGAGGCCGTTGATAAAACAATCTCGGAAAAAGGCATCAGACATGCTCTCTGTTCTAAAATCCAGGCGCTCAAAGGCAACTATAAAGTCTTCCACTGTTCCTAATTGTTTCAGATTTGTCAAATGGCCTAAATGGTTGGTGTTAGTGTCAAAGTGTTCATAAAGCTCTGCCACAAATTGTGTCCAAACAATATACCCTTGACACAATTTTTTTCACCATTGCCACCATTGCCAACGTTCTTGATCTAGATGGAGAACACCATACCAGAGTTTGGACAAGTCATCTGTAATGCTGTATAAAGAGAAGTAATGTTCCATTTGGGTTACCCAACCAGTGGGGTCCGAGCCATCAAATTTGGTCACATCCACCCGTGGAAGGCATAGGTCATGTTGAAAGTGATGGTTTTGCAAGGTATGGGAATGCGAGGAATGGTCACCTTCAGTATGTGGGGGTGAGGAAGAGGAAGGGTTATCTGTAGGGATATGCAGTTTGGTGCAGAGTGTTGAAAAGACTGATTCAAGATGGGTGGTGAGGTCTTGTTTGATTTTTCCCATTGAGGACTGCATGGTTGTATTGATGGTGGCAACATTGGAACTGAGTTGTTTCACTTCTTGTTGGGTCTCAATGAGACCAAATTGCAAGGTGTTGAAGCGAGCTTCCAAGTATTGGCTACGAGTATGGGCCATGAGGATGGGGGAACTGAAAAGGGGCGGTGGGGTAAAAACGTTTTGTCAAAAAAATGATATGGATGAATGTGATAAGGGCGAAGAGATGAATCCAATGGAATAGGTCTGAAATAATGGTGAAAAAATTTCCAGACTTTTTTTTTTAACGAAGTTATACTCCGGTCTGAAGAATACTGCAGAGAGGAAATGCCCAAATGCTTAACCAAAAAGAAATGTGTATTTACTTGGCAACTCGAACATAGTTGTGCGGCAATAGATCTTGTCTGTTTTAATTTGTTTATGTTTATGTCCCCAAGGGTTAGGTATTCAAGGGTTCTACAGACAAGGGTTTTCCCTGTGCTATAGCTCTCTGATATACGTACAGGGTCCAACAGTAGTACTCAACCCAATATCTCAGGGCACTAACTAAGGAGGATAGACCGTACCCTTAGCCGTACTACCTGACTACCCAGGTACTAGAGAGTATCTTCCCGAGTGCTGTTCTCGGTGACACTATAGCAGTCAGGCGGCCGATCGGTTTATCTAAAGAGGGCTTCAGGTAATCTAGGCCGATCTGTACACAAGTTTTGTTTGATGCGCTACCACTCGAAGGGGTACCAACATATGTGCGCTTAAGTACCACTTGTATTTCCTGCATGTATAAATCCCTCAACTGTGGGTTTATGCACGTAACGATAGATCTTTGTGGCTTAAAGATGCCATAATACGTCTCTACCCTGAAAACAAAAATTTAACCCACGCCTTCTGCCGAGGAAAGTGCTCTGATACCACTTGTAATATACCAGATATAAAATGTATTCAAAACAGAAATAAAATGCTAGTAATGGCAGAATAAAAACAATATAACCAGAACATTCACCACAATAACACTGAAATGATATACGAATAACAACATAAATAACACTTTGAATCTGAAAGCAATGTTCATGGGCCTCTTCAAGGGGACAACCTCCAGTTGAGTAGAGCTCTATTACAATAATATACAATCTAGGGTTCTCATACCCTCGACTCCTATTTATACTAAATAGAAGCATCTAGAGGAAGATCCTTCTAGAAGCAGAAGCTTCTATTAGGTCTTCTTACATCTTCCTTATTCTATTTTATTGAAAGGCCTTATTAATATTGACCTTTATTACATCTGAATATATTTTTCTACCTATGTGCGGGTTAGGACCCTAATAGTCTTTTGTAAGAAAATCCAAGGATTCAACGTGAAACTGGCAGAATAGTTCGCACTCTGATTCAAAGGGTTCCGCGCAGTAATTGCAGGAATCACTTTCCAGGTGATGGAGGAAACTCTGTCAGCCAATGAAGATCCCTCCGCGTGGTGAAAGGTGGTATAAAGGCATGCCTTTGGACATGTTATGCTACGAGGAGTTTATCAAACTAGACTATTTAAACGGGAAAGTCGAAGCGGGCATTCCAAGTCGATATCTACATGATCCTTTTCGGAATCTCCTAAGGGCGATCAAGAAATATTTCACTTGTGAAGAAAGGTTTGATAGAATACACCCACATCACATCATATTTTTGATGCATTTCATAGGAAGGAGACCGTTAAATCTTCCTTTCTTCTTGCACCAAAACCTCCGAGAAATGGGAGACAATGTTCGGGCTTAAGCAAACTAGCAGAAGAAGAAACTATCTCATGTCTCATTAATCAAATTGTTGATAGTTGAGGAGTTGCGATGATTGGGAAAAAACTGGGATTCATTTCTACTCACAACCAGCATCCCCAGGGACCCCAAGGGAGATTCCCCTCTACCCACAAGAAGGGTAACATCTCATCATGCAGAGGCAGAAGAAGGAAAGACATTGGGAGCCTCATCCCCCCAACAACCGATACCCCAGAAGAGGGGAAGGCTAAGGAAGAACAAAGAGACCGGGGAGGCCCAAGCCCCAAGTGAGCCACGTGCAAAATCGACCGCCGAAGAATTACTCATGTGTGCCATTCGGATGGAACCTGTCAAAGGTCCAAGTCAAGAAACCTGTGACAAAAGGAGAAGGATAGACACTGAAGGCACATATATTCATGTATCGTTGCAACATCTAAAGAAAGAGCATCTCACTATTGCTGAGCTATACCAGGAGAACAGGGAGCTGAGACAACATTTATCAGAGAAGACCCTCGAGGCATCAACATCACATGACAGAGAGGGACACACGACTTGACTCAAGAGGCAGCTCAGAGAAGCACAAGACACAATCATCCAGCTACGCAAAGCACAGAGTATGTCAGAAGAGAGGATTGCAAAGCACTTCAATGAATGTGGACCTACCCTGGAAAATGTTCGCGTGACTCTAGCCAGTGTGCAGAAGAGGCTAAAAGGGAACGTGGTTTTTCAAAGACAAGTGATGAATATGAAAAGGCTCAACTGGTCTCTCAGGAGAATGCTTCGGATATCAAAACTGTAGATGAGACTTGAAGCATAATTAACTGACTCCATTTTTGTCTTCTCAAACGTGGCGCAGATTTTGTCTCCCCGTGTCTTGTTTCCTACTGGGAAGTAGGGACTCTGACAGGTATCTGCACGACAAGCATACGACTCGCAATGCTGGAGACCTATCTATTACAAAGGACAAGTGTACGTTGGACATGTGATAGTTTGAAGAAAGGTGTTGTCCCCTAACTGGTGTTGTCATCTTGGAAACACCTGTGATAGTTCGTAGTTACCTGCCACATGCACGACCCAACCAAATGATCGCGCGACAGAAATCAAGGCCGTTACAATGGGTGGTAGGATTTTGACAGAGTACTTGATTGTCCAGATACCTTGTTAAAGGAAAAACATCGGCACATCACTCTCTAACGATGAAATCTTACTGATGACCGAACTGTCGTGGCAAAGACGTCAGTTATTGTGCGATTGAGTATAGTCAGTTTCTATTTTTAGTAAAGTTCCATACGAAGAGTCATCTTGTAGAGAATAGTCAGAGCCTAATTTCTAGGGATAATAGTTAGAGGGTAGGGTATCCTGAGTGGCACACCCTTGTCTATATATTTCGTCTTTTCAATGTAAGCCAGGTTGCTTGGCAAAATAGAGTAGACAATGACTATTGAATGTAGCTTTCGAACTCGATTGAAACTTAATGCAAAGGTCCTGAAACTTTGACAAAAAGATTCTAATGGTAGCAATTTGATGTATTGTAACCTCTCTTTATGAATGTGATTTACTGTGTTCTTTATATTCGTATCTACACTTTGTTTAAATCAGAATGTTATTTAAATCTAGAATTCACTGCATGGTGCTCTAGATTTCTCCATTTAGATGACTGTGTTTTCTTCTAAGTGAACTCAAAATTCATCTCCAACAGTGCTCTAAGTTGCTTCATGTATTTTTCTCTCACCACACACAATGATTTTGAACTGAAAGACTGTTGCCTACTTATCCTTTATCCTCTCAAGTTTAGTCACCAAGTCATCTATTTCTCTCATTTTCTTAAATTGACTCCATAGCCCAAGGTCTTGCTTTCTTTCACCAATAGAACCCGAAATATTGTACATAAGTGTTTAATCTAGCTGACAGTTCAAATTCATATCCCGTATAGAGACGAAGTCTCGGAGAGAGCCCTCTCTAGGTCAGAAGGGCTAGTTTCTCGCCTTAAAGTTGGTTTGTAGGTTGCCTCTGTCATTCATTTTCTCAGCCGAACAGAGCGCTAACAGGTAGCACTAGGTTCTACATCGATGATTCAGTTTTCGTGTTCAGAATTAGAGTTTGAGTTAGGGTCCGACTTGTTTTCTTTAAGCTCGACCAACAATGACTGTTTTGAGCGGCATTCATCAGTTTTGTGCTAGGGGCTTTTGTAAAAATCACACCACTTTCCAGTGTCCTTCTTTGTCTTCCTGTTACCCTTCTTTGCATGCGACTTGGACTGACTATCTTCATGAGGTTGGCATTCCTTGCTCCGTCCCTTGTTCTATGAGTTAGGGCCATCTTTTCCATGCTTATGTTGTTGCAGATTTGCAAACCCAAACTCTCGCTTATTTCGCTTCTTAAATTTCTGCTCAATTTTGACAACATATCAATAAGAAACTCCTAGTGAGGAGATGTCCAAGAAATCCATCTCTGTTTGGATGTAGTTGTGTAGGCTATTGCGGTACTTCAGAACTAGGTGTTTATGAGAATATTGAATACTTAATTTTGAGCACAGGATATGGAAGATGTTGGTATACTCTTGCAATATCTGATTTCTCTTGTCACGCAAAGTCGTCCATCTCATATACTGGTCATCATTATCCTCCTTGAGGGCATCCACAAAGGCCAGGCAAGTTCTCTTTCGAATGGTGTAGATTCAACCGCGGTGTGCCTCTCCCAATAACCTTCCCACCAAGCATTGACATGGGGAAGGGCTTTAAGGAGCGCAAAGGTGATATTTTCACCATCGGAAAAATTTTGGACATAGTAATAACCTTCTAGTAGATTCAACCATTTCTCTAGAACATCTGCATCTATCTGGCCTTCAAATAAGGGGATATCAAAATTAACTTGTACCTTGAAGGGTGTCACACCTATGAAATGACTGCTTGTTTAAGATTCCTTGGCTGCCATCGATAGTCATCGAAGGATCTAAATGAAGTTGTCCATCATCTTGTTCCTTTATCGCGTAAGGGCTTCCCCAAGTAACATCTTGACAGGATTTCCTGATCTACTATCTCTCTTTTCTTCTTCCATGGGAGGTTTCTTGGGCTAGCGAGAGCGGTCATCCCCAAGCGAAACTAGCATCAGGGACATGCACCAAGAAATAACAAGGATCAAACTACTCCAATACCACTAATTTGGATTACCTTGAGAAGGAGATGAGATACAAACAAAACTATAGTAGAGAACACATAAATACAGTGAAACCCAACTTCTATTAATGAATACACTCAATCACAACAAGCATTAAATCACACTCCATTGCATTTTCAAAGGACCTCATTCACCTCAATTAAATATGAGAGAGTGAGGAGAATAATTCCCATGATGCACGTGAGATAAATTGGTCTAATTTTACAAAATGTCGTAGGCATGTAAAACACTAGGACTTCCTAGGAGGTCACGCATCCTAGTACTACTCTAGTCCAAGCGTGCTTAACTGCGAAGTTGTGATGGGATCCGGTGCATATAGACATGTACATAAGACCACTAAGAAATCATTACATGATGACTGCAATTAACAAATAGAGATAACATTACATTGCATTCCCCATCAAAAGAGTGAATATCATGGTTTATTATGCATGTATCATAGTCACCACTTAACATGTATCACTTGATAGGCATATATACTCCTCATCAGTGGATAAGGTCTTAGTGGAAGGATTTGTCTTACCTCTTCTCACATAAACACCACTTCTTTAATGTTCTGAAATTAACACTTGGTATGCTCTCACCTACAAATATTCCATCAATGCAGTGACTCTCCTTTTCCATTTCTTGGTTGTCGGAGTATATCACTTCATGTTGTTAATTTATCAAAGAGAACTACTAAAATGATTTCTTGCAACAACTAAAGGGTGTATACATGTTACTGCCATCCATGTACATATGAATAAAAAATGTGTGGAGCCTAGGGGAAAGACATTATTAGCTATTCATAAACAATAAAATGAAATACTCCTATCTTTATGCAACATCTGTATCATTGTTTTCCTTGGCTGTCCAGCTTCAACAAATGATATGCACCATGCTCTAAGTCAATGATTCGTAACATGTATCTATCGTGTAATACACCCGTGAATGACAATAATTTGGAATTACTTTTAAAGTACACCCGTGAATGACAATAATTTGGAATTACTTTTAAAGTACACCCGTGAATGACAATAATTTGGAATTACTTTTAAAGTTGCGTAGCCTGTCATAATTCTAATCCATCGGTTTGAGAGATTCTAAATCTCCTTAAAGCTAAGAGGGGGGGAACATACATAATGAAACCCCAGATGCTGGTACGCACTATGGCGTTTTGATACTGAGGCCAAGCACATAATCTTAACAAAAGTTGGACGATATGATTTTCTTTTCCACAACTGATCAGACGTCATTTGCCCGTCTCGGATAAAGAGGACCTGTACATATACTCCTTCACAAAAGTTGCAATATATAAATGGTATGAATTTGATATTCAGACCCCATAAAAAAGAAAACTGGAATGATGAAAATGAAAACAAATAGGATTCCTCACACTGTAGATTTTATGACACCGTCCTTTAACACTTTTGAGTTGGTGAAGAATAGGATTACACCTCGGTTACGCTGTCTTTTCAATGGACACATAGCCACCTAAGTGGCACCACCTCTCAACGAATATAGTGTTGCTACTCTTATTATAGGGTGGTTGGTAATCTGTTAAAATCGATTCTTAAATGGTTTTTTTGAGTACATATAAAAAAATTATTGGTGAGTATAATATACCAGCTAGCATGGTCTGGAATTTTCTAATTATTATACGATATGGACCCTTATTGAATCAACCCATGGTGATTGAATTTCCTATTATTAAATGGGGCTCAACACTAAATGATCATGACCATCTCTCCCTGATGGTTGTTGGGATTATTGTTTAATTATTGTTAGTTTATGTTATTATGTATTTTTCTATGCCAAGGGTGACCATTTTGATACTCTCTCAATGTTTTGGCATAAGGCAACCTATCTTTTGACTTTGCCACTCGTGTTTTTTCTTTTCTATCAACAATCCATGATTATTTTATGTTTTGAGATGTTCATGGAGGGTCTATAGGTAGCCACTTTTTGGCTTTTTGTTTTTACATATTAATATTATTAATAGTCAAAGGACGTTAAAAATAAAAAATCTAAATATGGGTTAGCTATTCGAGACAATGCTCTTAAAGTGAGTGAATTTTCAAAGCATGGTTTAGGAAATCATCATTATTTTGCTAAGGTATTAAAGGACTATGCGATCGACTATGTAGATTCACTTGGTAAGTAGTTTCATGGAATTCCTTTTTTCTATAAAATATTAGAGCAAGGCCTTCAAAATTTGTTGGTCAAGGAAGAATCTATAAGATAGGTGTTTTGAAAAGAAAAAATCCTGAGAAGAAGAATCCATCCATAAAAAAAGGTTTAAGGAAAAAAAAAAGAACAAAAGCATCAATCTGGCATAAAAAAATCGAAAGTTTTGAAAAAACATAAACATGTTTATAAGAAACTTGTTGATGCAAATTTGATATTTTTTTCCCATTATGATGGTGAAAATCCCACCCCTCTAGAGAATATTATGATATTGCTCACTCCTAATGTAGGTAGAGTACATAAGTAATTTGCATAGAGATAACCCTATGACCAAGTCACAAGTCACTGCTTAAGGAGTTGAATCGTCAACCTGACATTGGCTAGCACTCAAGGAAAATCGACCAATTGAGCTATCTATGGTAGCTATGATGCAAATTCAATACTTATATTAGGTTTCTAGAGAATGATAATTATACACCTAATCTAGTTGCATCATGAAAAGGACAAAAATTAAGTATTTTTATGTATGTTTTAGCATGAGTCTTTTGTAGTTATTATTATCATTATTTTACTAAGTTTGATATATCTAATGAAAAATAATTCTATGTTAAATTCTTTTATTTATTTCAATTAAATTTATTTATTTGAATTGTTACCACATAATCTAGCACCAACTGCAAAACCTTCACAAAGCACTAAGACTAGTGGAACATGGAAGATGTCATCATTGTCACCTAGGCAACAACTTCCCTCTTTTTAGTGAAAGAATAGTATCCAAGCCTAAAAGAAAAGCTCCCTAAGTCAAGTATGAGTTTAGTAGGGTCCCCAAACACTAGAAATAAAGAAAAAGTCTAAGGGTATAATAAAATATGTAAGAAATGTGTGAAATTGGAGCAATGAAATAAATTATAACATCAGTAAAGAAACTATTACAATTGTAAAATAAATGATCTCCAATAGTATGGAGATTATTCTAGCAGTGAAATATGTAACTTTCAGTAGTAGTGCAATTATTACAGTAGTAAAAAAGTCAATTTTCAATAGTAAAATGACTTATTGCAACAATAGAAATACGATCCCTTTCATCATGAAATGATGTGGTAAATGAGAGGGATAAATACTAGGTCAAATTAGGGTTTTAATTGCCAACATTAAATAGCAAAAATCATCCCTAAAACCCTAGACATTTTTCCTTAGATGGTTGTCATAACAGTTTAGAAAATTAAATTAGGGTTTCCATAATGTAGTTTAGGTCAATAGTATGCCTAAACACCTTAGATGTCTTGGTTTTTATGGTTAGGCATGATTTTTTGTAGAAAATAAACTCTAACTCTAACCCTAACCCTAAAGTAGTAAAATCTAGTAGCAATGATTGACTGTTATCGAGAAAAAGACTAGTGCCTATTTTGGGCATATGGGGTTAAATAGAGATTCTTCTTGGGGATAATGAAGTGGATAATTTTAGGGTGAGGCTTAGAGGTTGTCCACTACTAACCCTAGGAAATCCTCCTAAAATATTAAGGGGTGATGCAAAAAAAGATTCCATTTCTAGTAAACCTTCCAAGGATTTTAACAATAGGGTTTGTTCAAGAATGATCCAAGAGGACAAAGAACCACCACTAGAGAAACAACATCAATCTAAAAATGAATTCTTAAACATGACTATAAGATGAAAAGATAAAAACTTAATTAAAACATCTTTCATTCACCAAAACCTTAATTTCCATGTCATTCAAGTGGTAGTAGAAGATCCACAAACATAGCTCTCAAAAAAGTCACCGTAGTTAACCATCCATGGCATTCTTCATGAGATAGAACACGTATAAGTAGACCAGAGTAATAAATCTCCACAACTAGAAATTATTTACAAAATGAGAAATGGTTCTCTATTTATATGAGAGTTTAGTGAAAAGGTTTCATGAAAGAGTGCACATTTCATCTCAAGAGGTGCCTCATCATCCAAAGGGTGTAGATTTCATCAAAAGGTGTCATATTATCAAAAAGCCCCAAAATGTCACATCAAGGTGCCCCATGCCCCCAAGGCGTGTGACGTCTCATCAAAAGGTGTCATACCATGATCAAGAAGTCCCAAAACGTCACATCTAGGTGCCCCATCATAAAAATGTGCATTGTCCCATCATCCAAGTGAAACATCCCATCATCTAAGGGTGTCATCATCAATGGAAGGTTGCCACATCATCTCTCCAAATGCAACATCCTCAAGCAAGGGTCCAATGTCCTCCATAGAAGGTGAAAAATCTCCTCTCAAGTGGTGGGGATGACCTCCATAAAAGTGGGGTAGTATCCCTTCAACATCCTCCAAAGGATCCAAGTGTCAACCAAGCATGTGGTTATGTGCAACCATTATCCAAGGAGGGACTCATGTGGTCCAAATGCATCGTAAAGACTAGAGACAAGGTGCACAATCCAAACACAACATATAACGTGAATAATGTAAATAAAAAATCCGTTAGATAGATTATACAGGTGGATATTGGTGGCCACCCACCTTTTCCAACTAGCTCAAAACAGTTTTCTCGCAATTTTGGTAATTTACTATTTTTAGCAGTTTTCACTTTCGAAGCCGTTTTGAGGCCCTAAACAATGTTTTTTTGGGGAAAAAAGTTTACAATATGGAGGTTCCTTTGATATTTCCCCTAAAATGAATCTCCTCGATGATACCTTTCCAACGGGATATCATACGCCTAAAACGGATATCATATGCAAAAGTTACGACCCCATAAAGTTGATGTACTAACTTACCCAAATGGGGCCCACATGACTTTTGGCGCTTCATCTCCTAGGGTTAGGTTTTTGGATGTATAGGTTTTTTGGCATTCCTGTTTATTGTAAAAATGCCTTCAGTGCGTCATTGTAATCATGTTCTGGCGAATGAGTGCAACCGTCACATCTCTTCTCAGAGATAAGCCACCACCATTCCAACAAACTTGTTTCCACTACATTTTACAGTTTCAGCTTATTTCCTTATTGAATAGAAAACCAATTTTATTGTATCTCTGTTATTTTGTGTTAAGAAACTGTTAATAATCTGTAGTCATTTCATTTTGCTCATAAAATCCAGATCAGTGGTATCAGAGTGGTCTGCTCCTTGTCGTCTTAATGCATGCCCCCAACGAGGTCGGAGTACAAAGAGTTGGGTCTCGAGATTGTTTCTCTTGAGAACAAAAGCTCTTGTATTCCCAAGTGACCTCTCATGGTAGGAGAAAATAAATATGATGAGACAAGAGATCCTTTCAAATTGTTGATTGAGGAAGCCCTCACGCAACAAAGGAGCGAGATGATGGATATTTTCGTGCAAATCCTTCGGCAACTACCAATAGGCGACACATATTCTTTGAGTGGAGGCACCGCCCCCTTCAAGGTACAAATAAACTTTGATATTCATATATTTGAAGGTTAGATAGATGAAGATGCTGTAGACAAGTGGTTGAATATACTAGAAGGGTATTTTTCTTTCCATAACTTTTCAAATAGAGAAAATATTACTTTTGCACTCCTCAAAGTCGTTCCCCGTGTCAAAGATTGGTGGGAAAATTTCTGTGAGCAAAAGGAAACAGAGGAAACCTCATTATTTACAGTCACAACCACCTAGGAATCCTTCAGGGATGCTATTAAGGAACAATACTACCCTATCGGAAGTTATGATGACTTGTATACCAGATGGACCACACTGCGGCAAGAAAGAGACCAAGCAGTGCCAGATTTTACAAATATCTTCCATACCTTGCGCACCAAGATGGGTATCAAAGATTCAGAGTGACATATGGTGATCAAGTATCATGGTGCTCTGCGTAGATACATCCATATTGAAATCAAATTTCTTAACATCTCATCCTTGGGCTCGGCCTGCCGATATGCTATCAAAATTGAGCAGAAGCTCAAACAAAAGACGCGGCAATTTGGGCCTGGGAACCCCTCACAACAAAAGCTAGGAAAGGGTGGCCCCAAACCACAGAATAAAGGACAGAGAAAAGATGGAAAGTATCAAGACAACCAGTCCAAGCCGCAAGCAAAGAAGGACACTGGAAAGACAAAGAAAGATATCGGGAAGTGGTGCGACTTCCATAAGATCCCTTGGCATAACACTACTAACTGTTGCTCAAAGTAGTTGCTGGTGGCCGAAGTGAAAGCCTCTAAATTAGATGCAGGTTCTGACTCTGAGTTAGAACCATAAAGGGGAAGACGAATCATTGACGCAAAACCCAGTGCCATCGTTGCTACCACCAAGCTCCATCTTGGTGAACCAGACGAGCCAGAAGAAGGAGAGCGCCTCTTCCATTCACAGATGTGGGTAAAAGGAACCCCACTGCACTTCATTGTTGATAGAGGTAGCCAGAAGAACCTCATCTCAGCAGAGGTTGTCAAGTGGCTGGCCCTGTCGATAACGTCGCACCCATAACCCTACACCATTGGTTGGCTCCGCCAAGGAAGTGATCTCCGCATCAGCCAACAGTGTTGATTGTCATATGACATCAAGCCCTTCAAAGACGAGGTATTGTGTGATGTTTCTCCTCTCAAAGTTTGTGATGTTCTTTTGGGCCAAACTTATTTATGGAAACATCATGCTATATATGATTCTAGGCCTCGTAGTGTTATTATTACTTTGAACAGGAAATTGTACAGGATATCTGAGGCAGTACCACCTAGTGCTATTTCCTTGATCTCTGCTAAGAAATGTAGGAATTTCATTTCTCAGATGGGTAAGTTTGTCTTCTTCGTGATTCACTCTTAGAATGAGCGAAAGATCACAACCACATCCAAGGTCTCTGCGACCGACCTCTCCACACAGCAGAGGCAAGTAGATAAGGTCGTGGAAGAATACTAAGATATCTTCTCCTCACCTCCCGGGGTACCTCTGCACTGCCAGGTCAAGCACCCCATTGATCTGACCCCCGACGCACCACTGCCCAATGGGCCAGTCTATCGCCTCTCTCTATTAGAGAATGAGGAGATAAAGTGACAGATCCAAGTACTGATCCACAAGGGGAACATCTGTCCCATCTCATCACCTTGCGAGAGCCCAATCGTGCTGGTATGGAAGAAATATGGAACCTCATGACTCTGCATTGATTACTGGGATCTGAATAAAATCACAGTCAGAAATCGGTACCTGATTCCCCAAATCGACGACCTCCTTGATCAACTCACATGGGCCAAATACTTCAGTAAGATTGATCTGAAGTCTGGCTACCACCAAGCCCCGATAGAACATATAGATGTATGGAAGACCGAATTCAAGTCAAAGGAAGGCCTTTTTGAATGGTTGTTCATGCCCTTTGGTTTGACAAATGCTCTGACCACTTTCATGAGGATGATGGATGATATTCTACGACCATTCACCAATAATTTTGTAGTGGTGTATCTGGATGACATTCTCATTTACAACAAGACTTGGGTCGGACACTTGCAACATATTCAGTAGTTTTTGCACACCCTGCGGCAGCACAATCTATACGCCAACTTGGAAAAATGCTCCTTCGGCATGGACATGGTCCATTACCTGGGCTACATCGTTGATCAACATGGCGTACATGTGGATCCAGCCAAGATCCAAGTCATTCGTGACTGGCCAGTACCAACCACACTCATTGAGCTTCGAAGCTTCTTGGGCCTTGCCAATTTCTACCATAGGTTCATGTTGGGATTCTCCCATATTGCATGGGCCCTCAGCCAAATAACCAGGGGTGGTGGTAAGGAAAAATTTGCTTGGGGCCGGTCCCAACAACAAGCATTCGATGATTTGAAGTAGCGCTTGTGCTCATCCCTAGTACTTTCACTACCAGATCTGCAAAAACCCTTTGATATCGAGACAGATGCTTCAGACTATGCTGTGGACGTCGTTCTCACCCAGCACGGCCACCCGGTGGCCTATCATAGTGAGACACTATCAGATGTTGTTCGTAAGTACCCTACTTACAACAAAGAAATGTACTCCATTGTGAAAGCCTGCTACCAATGGATACATTACATTCTTGGGAAGGAGATAATCATCCACACTGATCATAAGCCACTGCAATTCATGCAGACAGAAGGAAAATTGTAGAATGACCGCCATCAAAAGTGGTCCACATACTTGCAACAATTCCACCTCAACATTAAGTATAAAACATGAAGAACCAATTACGTCATTGATTGCATCAACAGACTTCCAATCATGACACTCACCATGGTGCTAGACTCTTGCGGACATGAGACCTATGGATGGCCCCAACTCTATGAGACAGACCCGAACTTCGCCACCACCTACCAAATGTTGGGGGAAAATGCAGTTGTCGATAATTTCCATCTTCAGGATGGGTTGTTGTGTCATCTGAGCCATATCTGTGTTCCATCAAGCGAGTGAGTGAAGTTGATCTAGGAAGCCCACTACAATTGGGTGGCAGGACACTTCAGTGTCGAAAAGACAGTGGCAATGCTACAAAAACATTTCTACTGGACGAAACTTCGACAGGAGGTCAACAAGTATATCATGTCTTGCACTGGCTGCACTATTAACAAACTGACCACTAAGAAACAAGGCCTATACACCCCTCTTCATACTCCTAAAAAACCATGGGAATCCATCTCAATGGACTACATGTTGGGCCTCCCATCCACCAAGTGGGGAAATGACTGTGTTTTTGTGGTTGTTGATCACTTTTTTAAGATGGCGATTTTGGTTGCCTACAAGAAGAACATCACATCAAAGGCCACTGTCAAGATCTTCTTTGAATGAGTCTGGATACATTTTGGAATACCAAAAACCATTGTCTTAGATTGAGACAGTCGACTTCTCAGCACATTCGGGTCGAGCCTTTGGTCACTGTTGGACACCAAGCTCACCAAATCCATGGCCTTCCACCCCTAGACAGATGGCCAAATTGAAGTGCTAAATCAAATGATTGTGCATATCCTTCGCATGTATAATTAAAATCACCCTCGCACATGGGATGAGATCCTTCCCTATGTCCAACATAGATACATCCAAGCCCTGAATAAATCAACGGACCACAACCCCTTTCAGGTGGGGTTGGGATTCCAACCATTGGGTCCCATAGATGTTGCACTTCCCCTTGTGGTCACCTCGAACAAATCATCTCCTGCTCCAATTGAAGATGACAAAGCCACCCATTTCATTGAGTGGATCCAACACATCTACCAACAGGTTCAGGATATCCTACAAAAGTCCAATGACAAGTGCAAACAACGCCATGATCAACATAGGGTGCCACATAAGTTTCAGTTGGGCGACAAATTTTGGTTGCACTTGCAGAAAGAATGCCTTACAGGACCCCATCAGAAGCTTCACCCACTCCATTATGGACCATACACCATCACCAAGGCCGTGGGGGATAATGATTTTGAGCTCAACATTCTTCCTTTCCTTGGTCTACACCCAATGTTCAACGTGGATCTCCTTCGCCCTTATTTCCCACCATTATTGGACACCTCATAAGTAGCAGAACAACTGACACAAACATAGCTCAACCCCAACTGCATACAATATGCATCCAATGACCAGATTGTGGACACACAGATCAAGGGCACTCGATAACAAAGGATCCATCTTTATCAAGTCATCAAAGCAAGGTAGCTCCTGCACCAAGGCAAGTGGCTCACCCGGGGCAAATTCAACAGAAATTTCCTCATCTGATGGGGGACCTCAACGCAATAGAGACCATTTCTTCCTAAGGAGGGAGGATTTATCCAGGTGGATATTGTTGGCCACCCACCTTTTCCAACTAGCTCAAAACAATTTTTTGACAATTTTGGTAATTTACTATTTTTAGCAGTTTTCACTTCCGGAGTTGTTTTGAGGCCCTAAATGATGTTTTTTGGGAAAATGGGTTTGACATATGTGAGTTTCTTTGATATTTCCCCTAAATGAATCTCCTCGACGATACCTTTCCAACGTACTATCATACGCCTAAAACATATATCGTATGCAAAAGTTACGACCCCAGGAAGTTGATGTGCTAACTTACCCAAACGAGGCCCACATGACTTTTGGCGCTTCATCTCCTAGGGTTAGGTTTTTGGATGTCTAGGGTTTTTTGCATTCCTGTTTATTGTAAAAAGGCCTACAGATCCTCATTGTAATCATCTTCTGGCGAATGAGAACAACTATCACATCTCTTCTCATAGATAAGCCGCTACCATTCCAACAAGCTTGTTTCCGTTGCATTTTACAGTTTCATCTTATTTCCTTATTGAATAGAAAACCAATTTTACTGTATCTTTGTTATTTTGTGTTAAGAACCTGTTAATAATATGTAGTCATTTTGTTCTACTCATAAAATCCAGATCAATAGATCTCATAGAATATCCTCTTCAAACTTCACAATATCTTACAAAATTATAAAATTTTCCTTGTCTAGGTATGGGAAGGTCATTGTTACCCCCTATTAGTTTTGCTAGAACCTGAACCAAGAGGTATGTCCTAAGGAACCCATAAAGGAGTATGTGTAATGGTAGTGGTATGGATTGTGATTTAGTTCATGTGGTGGATGTCATTGACATTCAAGACCATGTATAATAGTCATCCTCGTGAGTGCCTTTGTAGAGGGAGCACTTAGACAATGAGATACCATTTGCTTGACAATGTGTCTTTCCAAAGCCTTGTTTGCATTTTTCTTTATAGATTTAACCTTTTTTGGATTTTTACATTTGATTTTCTAATTCCTTTCATAAGATATGAAATCATTGCATAGGACTTGGGGTGATGGCCTCTTAACTAGCGAGTAGAGATCATGTTTATTTCTTTTCTTGGTTTTAAATACTTTGTTTTTATTTCTTGTTTCTTTGCCCCACATTTTGAATTAGGTATTTTTCTCTTTCTATATCATTTTTTTTATAAAACTACATCAACCTTGAGCTTTCAAGCCCCTTCTTCTCATGGGATTATGAAGCACAAAACTTTTTGGTATACATGTTATAACCAACCCAAAATAAAGGACAATATATAGGTGATAGATGGAATGTGTTATTCATGGTAAGGGATATGGACATGTTACACCCATTCGCCCCCCTAGTAGTACAACGTTTCCCACGAGTGAAAAGACTTGACTAGAAAATGATAATGACCACCAAGGTGAGACAACGAAAATGTATAACTCGAAATCATCACATTTTATTATCCAATTCAACCCATGATCACCACTTTCATGCCTCAAGTATTAACATTATCACTCGATATGAAGTATCATGATGTACATGAGTGTGTAAATGCACTATTCCATATGAGTGAGATGAGTTGAGCATGCAATGGAGGGAAACTATGAGTAGTTGCGTGTGGAGAGTTTGGAATGACATCATTGGATATTATGTATAATATTTTTGGATAAACACTGTGAAGGTAGTTTTGAAACGTTTGACATTTCGATTGGACACTCCATCCATCATCAGGGACTAGAAGTTATAAGATGTTAGAATAGAGTGGAAATGAAAAGTATATAGGGGAGAGGATTGGAAGATTATAGTTCAGGAGAAAGAAGGGAAATGTTAATCATGGAGAAAACAACTATCCTCTAGTTACACATAGAAGTGAGGGGG
>ML795331.1:201069-222221 GCA_009831015.1 Picea engelmannii
CAAGGAATCTTAAACAAGCAGTCATTTCATAGGTGTGACACCCTTCAAGGTACAAGTTAATTTTGATATCCCCTTATTTGAAGGCCAGATAGATGCAGATGTTCTAGAGAAATGGTTGAATCTACTAGAAGGTTATTACTATGCCCAAAAAAAATTCAATGGTGAAAATATCACCTTTGCGCTCCTTAAAGCCCTTCCCCATGTCAATGCTTGGTGGGAAGGTTATTGGGAGAGGAACATTGCGGCTGAATCTACACCATTCGAAAGAGAACGTGCCTGGGTAGCCTTTGTGGATTCCCTCAAGGAGAATTTCTACCCTATTGGAAGCTATGATGACCAGTATATGAGATGAACAACTTTGCGTCATAAGAGAAATCAGATATTGCAAGAGTATACCAACATCTTCCATACCCTGTGCTCAAAATTAGGTATTCAATATTCTGAGAAACACCTGGTTCTAAAGTACCGCAGTAGCCTACACAACTACATCCAAACAGAGATGGATTTCTTGGACATCTCCTCACTAGGAGTTTCTTATCGATATGTTGTCAAAATTGAGCAGAAATTTAAGGAGCGAAATAAGCGAGAGTTTGGTTTTGCAAATCTGCAACAACATAAGCATGGAAAAGATGGCCCTAACTCATAGAACAAGGGACGGAGCAAGGAATTCCAACCTCAAGATAGTCAGTCCAAGTCGCATGCAAAGAAGGGTAACATGAAGACAAAGAAGGACACTAGAAAGTGGTGTGATTTTTACAAAAGCCCCTAGCACAAAACTAATGAATGCCACTCAAAATAGTCATTGTTGGTCGATCTTAAAGAAAACAAGTCAGACCCTAACTCAAACTCTAATTCTGAATAGGGAAAGTGAATCATCGATGTAGAACCTAGTGCTACCTATTAGCGCTCTGTAAACTCGTTCAACTGAGAAAATGAATGACAGAGGAAACCTACAAACCAACTTTAAGGCCAGAAACTAGCCCTTCTGACCTAGAGAAGGCTCTCTCCTAGACTTTGTCTCTATACGGGATATGAATTTGAACTGTCGGCTAGATTAAAAACTTATGTACAATATTTCTAGTTCTATTGGCGAAAGAAAGAAAGACCTTGGGCTATGGAGTCAAATTAAGAAAACGAGAGAAATAGATGACTTGATGACTAAACTTGAGAGGATAAAGGATAAGTAGGCAACAGTCTTTCAGTTCAAAATCATTGTGCGTGGCGAGAGAAAAACGCATGAAGCAACTCAGAGCACTGTTGGAGATGAATTCTGAGTTCACTTAGAAGAAAACACAGTCATCTAAATGGCAAAATCTAGAGCACCGTGCAGTGAATTCTAGATTTAAATAACATTCTGATTTAGACAAAGTGTAGATACGAATATAAGGAACATAGTAAATCACATACGTAAAGAGAGGTTACAATACATCAAACTGCTACCATTATAATCTTTTCGTCAAAGTTTCAGGACCTCTGCATTAAGTTTCAATCGAGTTCGAAAGCTACATTCAATAGTCATTGTCTACACAATTTTTCCAAGCAACCTAGCTTACATTGAAAAGACAAAATATATAGACAAGGGTGTGCCACTCAGGATACCCTGCCCTCTAACTATTATCCCTAGAAATTAGGCTTTGACTATTCTCTATAAGATGACTCTTTGTATGGAACTTTACTAAAAATAGAAACTGACTATACTCGATCGCATAATAATCGACGTCTTTGCCACGACAGTTCGGTCATCAGCAAGATTTCATCGTTAGAGAGTGATGTGCCAATGTTTTTCCTTTTATAGGGTATCTGGACGATCAAGTACTCTGTCAGAATCCTACCACCCATTGTAATGGCCTTGATTTTTGTCACACGATGATTTGGTTGGATCGTGCATGTGGAAGGTAACTGCGGACTGTCGCAGGTGTTTCCAAGATGACAACACCAGTTAGGGGACAACGCCTTTCTTCAAACTATCGCATGTACAACGTACACTTGTCCTTTGTAATAGATAGGTCTCCAGCATTGTGAGTCATATGCTTGTCGTGCGGATACCTGTCAAAGTCCCTACTTCCCAGTAGGAAACAAGACATGGGGAGACAAAATCCTCGCCACGTTTGAGAAGACAAAAATGGAGTCAGTTAATTATGCTTCTGGTCTCATCTGCAGTTTTGATATCCGAAGCGTTCTCCTGAGAGACCAGTTGAGCCTTTTCATATTCATCACTTGTCTTTGCAAAACCATGTTCCCTTTCAGCCTCTTCTGCGCACTGGCTAGAGTCACGCAAACATTTTCCAGGGTCGGTCCACATTCATTGAAGTTCTTTGCAATCCTCTCTTCTGACATCCATTATGCTTTGCACAGCTGGATGATTGTGTCTTGCGCTTCTCTGAGCTGCCTCTTGAGCCAAGTCTTGTTTCCCTCTCAGCCATGTGATGTTGATGCCTCGAGGGTCTTCTCTGCTAACTATTATCTCAGCTCCCTGTTCTCCTAGTATAGCTCAGCAATAGTGAGATGTGCTTTCTTTAGATGTTGCGACGATTCACGAATATATGTGCCTTCAATGTCTATCCTTCTCCTTTTGTCGCAGGTTTCTTGACTTGGACCTTTGATAGGTTCCATCCGAATGGCATGCATGAGTAATTCTTCAGCGGTCGATTTTGTACATGGCTCGCTCGGGGCTTGGGCCTCCCCGGTATCTTTGTTCTTCCTTGGCCTGCCCCTTTTCTGGGTTATCGGTTGTTGGGGGGATGAGGCTCCCAATGTCTTTCCTTCTTCCACCTCTGTGCGGTGAGATGTTACCCTTCTTGTGGGTAGAGGGGAATCTCCCTTGGGGTCCCTGGGGATGCCGGTTGTGAGTAGAAACGAATCCCAGTTTTTTCCCAATCATCGCAACTCCTCAACTATCAACAATCTGATTAATGAGACATGAGATAGTTTCTTCTTTGGCTAGTTTGTTTAAGCCTGAACGTTGTCTCCCATTTCTCGGAGGTTTTGCTGCAAGAAGAAAGGAAGATTTAATGGTCTCCTTCCTGTGAAATGCATCAAAAATATGATGTGATGTGGGTGTATTCTATCAAACCTTCCTTCACAGGTGAAATATTTCTTGATCTCCCTTAGGAGCTTCTGAAAAGGATCATGTAGATATCGACTTGGAATGTCTGCTTCGACTTTCCCGTTTAAACAGTCTGGTTTGATAAACTCCTTGTAGCATAACATGTCCAAAGGCATGCCTTTATACCACCTTTCACCACGCAGAGGGATCTTCATTGCGGCTGATAGAGTTTCCTCTGTCACCTAGAAAGTGATTCCTACAATTACTGCGTGGAACCCTTTGAATCAGAGTGCGAACTATTATGCCAGTTTCACATTGAATCCTTGGATTTTCTTACAAAAGACCATGCACCCAACCTATTCAAAAGATGCTCTGACATCCAGGTCTTCATTTACCAAATTCAATCTTTGAGGTTTGGGCCCCACATTCCTACCACTTTGCACCCTTTCCTAATGTTTTGGGATGTTCCCATGGTGCAATGTGTGTTTTTTCTGCACGCGCAGTGGATCTAGCACGAACCCATAGTGGTAATCTCGATTGACCCAGGTTTGTGACACAACTGATGGAAATTGACTTCCTTGCAGCGAGAACTCAAGGTTCGCGGGAAAAATTACAGACGATGCATAAAATTGGATGGTGAATACAATACATACGGAGAAACTGGCATTTATAACTGGACCGACGAGAGATGGAATCATGATAGGGGGCATTGAATCCATGGTGACTAGAGGTTTCAAAGCAAGTTGAAGATTTGTGCAGCACATCCGTGCGATGGGTACACTTTGGAGTGTGTAAAGTACAACTGATAAGAGCTCTAGATTATACATGGTATGAACGTCATGATTTATCATCCTTTCTGACTTCATAATGAGTTGATGATGGCCATTGCACCTGCCGACGTGACTCCTATTTGACAACTTGCCTTGACCTTTGACACGTAAAACATTTTCTTTTGACAGGACCCGACTCTTTGGGAAAATACCTTTACCACTTACACATGTTTTGATCTTGATGCCCCTTCCTGACTCCAAGGGCTAATCGACCACTTGCTTACTTCGACCCATTCGTAGTTCGACACCTGACCTCACACTCTTTGACACACGGACCATGACTCGACTAAGACTGACTCTAACTGGAAAAAATGACAGCGCTAACACTACCATTGCAACTGCAAAGATCCAACCAGACGATTCAGAAGAGATTGAGGAGGGGGGCCACCTCTTCCATTCACAGAGGTGGGTGAAGGGGCCCCACTACATTTCATTATTGATAGCGGGAGATAGAAGTACCTGATCTTTTTCGAGGTCATCAAGAGATTGAAGCTTTCAACGATGCCACACCCCCAACCATACACCATTAGTTGGTTGATCTAGGGACAAGACCCTCACGTCAACCAGTAGTGTTGCATATCCTATGGCATCAAGCCCTTCAAAGATGAGTTACTGTGTGATGTTTCCCCACTTGAAGTCTATCATGTTCTTTTATGAAAACCATATATATGGAATCGTCACGTTGTTTATGAGTATCGGCCTCGTAGTGTCATTTTCATTCTAGGGGGTCATCTCTATAGAATACCAGAGGCAACTATAATTATTTCCATTTCATTGATCACAGCAAAATAGTCCTACAAAGTAATCTCTCATACCACAAAGTTTTCCCTCTTCATGATTCGGTTAGAAGGTGAACAAAATATCATTGGGACCACCACATCCTTGGCCCAAGACCTTTCTATATAGCATGAGCAGGTCGAAAATATTGTAGAGGAGCACAAATATATTTTACACCTATGGAGGTACCTCTGCACTACCAAGTCAAGCATTCCATTAACTTGGTTCCTGGTCCTCCCTTACCCAATGGTCCAATCTATAGATGTTCCCTTACATAGAATGAAATTCTTTCATATGTTCAACATATATATAATAGATCCCTTCATATCTCTATTGACCACAACCATTTTCAAGTGTGTTTTGGGTTCCATCCATTAACCCCATTGATATATCTCTTCCTTTTGCATCTTCACCGACAGAGTTCCCCCACACTCAGACCAAGGAATATCATGCAACTAGATTTGTTGAATGGATCCGACACATCCAACAACAATTTCATGACATCCTTCAACATGTTAAGGCCAAGTACAAGCATGAAAACTACTTTGGCAAGGAAAACGACTAACCAAGGTTTAGATTTAGCAAAAGTTTTCCCATCTTCTGATGGAACATAAATCCATACCAAGGTGAGATCGATGCATTAAAACTGAGTCATTGGTTGCGGCAACTAGAAGTTTATTTCAGCGTTCACTATATAGATGAAGAGTAGAAGATTTCATTTGCTAGATTGAATCTATAGTGCCATGCTTTAACCTAGTGGGAAATCCATATAGAAACACTTAGGATGGAGGGTAATCCGCCAGTAACTAGGTCAAAGGACTTCAAAACCATCAACAAGTAGCAATTCTACCCTATCGGTTATGTAGAGGACTATTGGATCTGATGGCATTACTTTAGGTAGAGGTAGGGCCAGAGTGTATAGGAGTACACCAATGAGTTCAGAAAGATGGCCATCATGTTGGGTATCTCTCCCAAGAGCCCAAATGTACTCCTCAATTATTGGGGGGTTTACATAGTCATCTACGAAATCAGGTGATTCTCTTCAAGTCAAGGACAATGGATTAGTCATGTGGACCCTATAATAACAGTAGAAACATTATATTCTCATATTTGTTCAGAGGCGGTGCCACTTAGGTGGCTATGTGTCCATTGAAAAGACAAGGTAATCGATGTGTAATCCTATTCTTCACCAACTCAAAACTGTTAAAGGGTGGTGTCATAAAATCTACAGTGTACATACTCGCTTTTTGTCAGGAATCCTCTTTGTTTTCATTTTCATCATTCCAGTTTTCTTTTTTTATCTGAGGCGGGAAAATGACATCTGATCAGTTGTGGATACAAAATTCATATCGTGCAAATTTTGTTAAGATTATGTGTTTTCCCTCATTATCAGAACACGATAGTGCATACCAACATATGGGGATTCATTATGTATGTTCCCCCACCTCTTAGCTTTAAGGAAATTTAGAATCTATCAAATCGATGGATTAGAATTATGACACATCATGTCAGGCTACACAACTTGTACTAGATAAGTAAAAGTACTTCTAAATTACTGTCATTCAACGGTGTAAAATACACGATAAAATGCATGATACCAATCATTGGCTTAGTGCATGGTGCATATCATTTGTTGAAGTTGGACACTTAAGGAAAACAATGGTACAGATGTTGCATAAAGATAGGATTATTTCTTTTTATTGTCCATGAATAGCTAATAATGTCGATCCCCATAGACTCCACACATTTTTTATTCATATGTACATGGATGGAAGTAACATGTATACACCCTTTAGTTGTTGCAAGAAATCATTTCAGTAGTGCTCTTTGAGAAATTAACAACATGAAGTGACATGCTCCGACAACCAAGAAAATGGAAAAGGAGAGTCATTGCATTGATGGAATATTTGGAGGTGACAACATACCAAGTGTTAATTTCAGAACATTAAATAAGTTGTGTTTATGTGAGAAGAGGTAAGACAAATACTTCCACTAATACCTTATCCACTGATGAGGAGTATATATGCCTATCAAGTGGTACATGTTAAGTGGTGATTGTGATACACGCATAATAAACCATGATATTAACTCTTTTGATAGGGAATGCAATGTAATGTCATCTCTATTTGTTAATTACAATCATCATGTAATGATTTCCTAGTGGTCTTATGTACATGTCTATAGTGTTAATGCACCGGATCCCATCATAACTTCCCAGTTAAGCATGCTTGGACTAGAGTAGTACTTGGATGGGTGACCTCCTAGGAATTCCTAGTGTTTTACATGCCTATGGAATTTTGTAAACTTAGACCAATTTATCTGACATGCATCATAAGAATTATTCTCCTCTCACTCTCTCATATTTAATTGGGGTGAATGCGGTCCATTGAAAATGCAATGGAGTGTGATTTAATACTTGTTTTGATTGAGTGTATTCATTAATAGAAGTTGGGTTTCACTGTATTTATGTGTTCTCTGCTATAGTTTTGTTTGTATCTCATTTCCTTCTCAAGGTAATCCAAATTAGTGGTATTGGAGTAGTTTGATCCTTGTTATTTCTTGGTGCATGTCCCTGATGCTAGTTTTGCTTGGGGATGACTGCTCTCGCTAGCCCAAGAAACCTCCCATGGAAGAAGAAAAGAGAGATAGTATATCAAGAAATCATTTCAAGATGTTACTTGAGGAAGCCCTTGCACGATAAAGGAACGAGATGATGGACAAATTCATTTAGATCCTTCGACGACTATCAATGGAGGCCAAGGAATCTTAAACAAGCAGTCATTTCATAGGTGTTGTAGGTACAATTTAATTTTGATATCCCCTTATTTGAAGGCCAGATAGATGCAGATGCTCTAGAGAAATGGTCTAATTGACTAGAAGGTTATTACTATGTCCAAAAAACTTTTGATGTTGAAAAGATCACCTTCACACTCCTTAAATCCCTTCCCCGTGTCAAATTTTGGTGGGAAGGTTATTGAGAGAGACACACCACGGCCTAATATATTCCATTCGAAAGACAACCAACCTGATTATCCTTTGTGGATGCCCTCAAGGAGGAGTTCTACCCTATTGGAAGTTATGATGACCAGTATATGAGATGGACAACTTGGCATCAGAATAGAAACCAGATATTACAATATTATACCAACATCTTCCATACCCTGCACTCAAAGCTAGGTATTAAATATTCTGAGAAACACTTGGTTATGAATTTTTGTAGTGGCCTACACAGGTACATTCAAACAAAGGTGTATTTCTAGGACATATCATCACTAGGAGCTTCTTATCGATATGTTGTCAAAATTGTGCAAAAATTTAAGGACTGAAATAAGCGAGAGTTTGGGTTTGCAAATACACAAAAACATAAGGATATCAAAGATGGCCCTAACTCACAGAACAAGGGAGGGAGAAAGAAATTCCAACCTCAAGATAGTTATTCCAAGTCGCATGCAAAGAAGGGTAATGGGAAGACGAAGAAGGACATTGGAAAGTGGTGTGAGTTTTACAAAATCCCCTGGAACAAAACTGACGAATGTCACTCGAAATAATCATTGTTGATCGATCTTAAAGAAAAGGAGTCGAACCCTGACTCAAAATTTGATTCTAAATAGGGAAATCAAATCATCTATGTCGAACCTAGTGCTACCATTACAACTACAAATATCCAACCAAATGAGTCAAAGGAGCTTGAGGAGGGGAAGCGCCTCTTCCATTCATAGATGTGGGTGAAGGGGACCCCACTACATTTCATTGTTGACAGTGAGAGCTAGAAGAACATGATCTATGTTGAGGTAATCAAGAGCTTGAAGCTATCAATGATGCCACACCCCCAACCATACACCATTGGTTGGTTGAGCTAGGTACGAGACCTTCACGTCAACTAACAGTGCCACCTATCCTATGACATCTAGCCCTTCAAAGATGAGGTAAAGTGTGATGTTTCCCCCCTTGAAGTTTATCGTGTTATTTTAGGACAACCATATATATGGAAACATCACATTGTTTATGATACAGGGTACAAGAGGTAGCTATTACTACTACCATTTCATTGATCTCAAAAAAATAGTCCCGCAAAGTAATCTCTCAGACCACAAAGTTTTCCCTCTTCATGATCCTGTCAGAAGGTGAACAGAAGGCCATTAGGACAACCACAACCTAGGCCCAAGACCTTTATATACAACAGAAGTAGGTCAACAAGATTGTAGAGGAGCACAAAGATATTTTTCACTTATGGAGGTGCCTCTACACTGCCAAGTCAAGAATTACAATGAATTGGTTCCCAATCCTCCCTTACCCAATGATCCAATCCATAGATGCTCCCATCCATAGAATGAGATTATTCCATATGTTCAACATAGATATAATATATCCCTTCATAGCTCTATTGTCCATGACCATTTTCAAGTGTTTTTGAGGTTCCAACCATTATTCCCCATTGATATAGCTCTTCATGTTGCATCTTCATGGACATAATCCTCCCACACTCAGACCAAGGAAGATCATGCAGCCAGATTTGTTGAATGGATCCAACACCTCCAAAAATAGGTCCATGACATCCTTAAATAGGTTAATGACAAGTACAAGCATGACAAATACTTCAACAAGTCAAGCGGCTCACCATGGTTTAGATTTTAGCAAAATTTCCCCCATCTCCCAAGGGAACTTAATGAAATGGGGACCCTTACTTCCTAAGGGGGGAGTACTGATCCAGGTGGATCTTGTTGGCCATCCACCTTTTCCACCAAATCAAAATTTTCAAGCCTATGGTTTTGATAAACCATGATATTCACCCTTTTTATGGGGAATGTAGTACTAGGACGGGTGACCTCCCAGGAATTCCTAGTGTTTTACATGCCTATGACATTTTGTAAACTTAGACTAATGTATCCCACATGCATCATGAGAATTATTATCCTCTCATTCTCTCATATACAATTGAGGTGAATGAGGTATTTAGAACATGCAATGGAGTGTGATGTAATGCTTGTTGTGATTGAGTGTATTCATAAATAGAAATTGGGTTTCATTGTATTTATGTGTTCTCTGTTATAGTTTTGTTCGTATCTCATTTCCTTCTCAACATAATCCGGATTAGTGGTATTGGAGTAGTTTGATCCTTTTTATTTCTTGGTGCATGTCCCCGAAGAGGTCATGGTCTAAAGAGTTGTATCTCAAGTTATTTTCGCTTGGGGACAACCGCTCTCTCTAGCCCAAGCGACCTCCCATGGAAAAAGAAAAGAGAGATGACAGAATAGGAAATCCTTTCAAGATGTTACTTGAGGAAACCTTTGCATGAAAAAAGAAAGATATGATGGAAAACTTCATTCAGATCCTTTGGCGACTATTGATGGAGGCCAAGGAATCTTCAACAAGAAGTCATTTCAAAGGTGTGACACCCTTCAATGTACAAGTTAATTTTGATATCCCCTTATTTGAAATCTAGATAGATGCATATGTTCTAGAGAAATGGTCGAATCTACTAGGAGGTTATAACTATGTCCAAAAAATTTCCAATGGTGAAAATATCACCTTTGTGCTCCTTCAATCTCTTCCCCGTGTCAATGCTTGGTGGGAAGGTTACTGGGAGAGGAACACCATGGCTTAATATACACCATTCAAAAGAGAACTCACCTAGGTAACCTTTGTGGATGACCTCAAGGAGGATTTCTACCCTATTGGAAGCTATGATGACTAGTGTATGAGATGGATGAATTTGCATCATAAGAGAAATTAGATATTGCAAGAGTATACCGACATCTTCCATATCTTGTGCTCAAAACCAGGTATTCAATATTCTGAGAAACACTTGGTTTTGAAGTACTGCAGTAGCCTGCATAGGTACATCCAAACAAAGATGGATTTCTTGGACATCTCCTCACTAGGAGTTTCTTATCGATATGTTGTCAAAATTGAGCAGAAATTTAAGGAGTGAAATAAGAGAGAGTTTGGGTTTGCAAATACACAACAACATAAGCATGGAAAAGATGGCCCTAAATCATAGAACAAGGGATGGAGCAAGGAATTCTAACCTCAATATAGTCAGTCCAAGTCGCATTCAAAGAAGGGTAACAGGAAGACAAATAAGGACGATGGATAGTGGTGTGATTTTTACAAAATCCCCTGGCACAAAAATAACGAATGTCGCTCAAAACTGTCACTGTTGGTCGAGCTTAAAGAAAGCGAGTCGGTGCTGACTCAAAATCTAATTCCAAACAGGGAAAGTGAATCATCGATGTAGAATCTAGTGCTACCATTGAAACTACAAAGATCCAACCAGACGAGTTAGAGGATGTTGAGGAGGGGGAGCACCTCTTCCATTCATACATGTGGGTGAAGGGGACCTCACTACATTTCATTGTTGATAGTGGGAGCTAGAAGAACCTAATCTCTATCGAGGTCATCAAGAGATTGAAGATTTCAATGATGCCACACCCCCAACCATACACCATTATTTGGTTGAGCCAGAGACAAGACCTTCACGTCATCCAATGATGTCACTTATCCTATGGCATCAAGCCCTTCAAGGATGAGGTATTGTGTGATGTTTCCCCACTTGAAGTCTATCATGTTATTTTAGGAAACCCATATAGATGAAGAGTAGAATATTTCATTTGCTAGATTGAATTTATAGTGCCATGCTTTAACCTGGTTGGAAATCTATATAGAAACACTTAGGTTGGAGGGTGATCCACCAGTAACTAGGTTGGAGTACTTCAAACCTTCACGACATATTAATTCTACCCTATAAGGTATGTAGAGGACTAATGGATCCGATGGCATTACTTTAGGCAGAGGCAGGGGCAGAGTGTACATGAGTACACCACTGAGTTCAGAAATATGGTCATCATGTTGGGTATCTCTCCTAAGAGCCCAAATTTACTCCTCAATTATTGGGGGTTTACATAGTCATGTATGAAATCATGTGATGCTCTTCAAGCCAAGGACAGTGGATGAGGCGTGTGTACATGGTACAACACTTGGAAAACATAGGACAAAGGAATGTTGGATCATGTTGTCATTGATTTCAAAGGATTGATTGATTGATGTCAAAGGAACAATGTCTTTTTATAGTATATTGATGTAGTGATTGATGGACCATGTATTTTTATTGTCGTCAATGGATTGATGTCAAGTGGAGTCATAGTTATATGATGTCATGCATAGATGAATATGGATCAATGTGTTTTCATTGATATATGATGCATAGATTAATATGGATCAATGTGTTGTCATTGATATATGATGCATAGATGGATTAATGCATTAATGTATTGATCGTTGGATCATGTGGTCATGCATGGAATCAATGACAAAGGGACAATGTCATAGTGATGTGTTTTCATGGGTTATCAAGTTACATTGATGTAAATATATCTCATTATTGTCTTGTCATGGTTGATAGCAAGTACAAATGGATGAACTCCAAAGTGTTCCCCTTATGGTGAAATCCCTCATGGGAAGACGCTTTGTGGTTGAGTTGTCCTAGAAGTATGGTTATATAACCCAAGATTAATTATGGAATAATGAGATAAATATCAATGAATTTGTCAGCAAAACTATCCTAGATGGATAGTTCTTATCATGCCATTTCCAATGGTATGTGGAATGTCACATAACTCCTCATGGTTTGAGAGTTATGGCCTTGTGAAGTTGGAGAACCCTCATGTGTTGTCTAGAAGCCCCAAAAAGTCAAGATAGTCAAAGAGTTTGCAAAGAAGAAATTATTTAAATAACAAAGTGAAGTGATGAAGTCAAAGAGGATGCAAAATAATTATTTAAATAATAAATTTAATGGAGAACTTACTAATTATGGAAGGTGATTATAAGTGGGTTAACCCTAAAATAAGGAAAGTGGGTTAAGTGGACAAGTGGCTATGTGAACAAAGTGGCTATGTGGAAAAAGTGGCTAAGTGGACAAAGTGGATATGTGGAAAAAGTGGATAAGTGGATACTTCTAAAGGAAGCTAATTGAAGAATATAAATAAGAGGCAAGGGTCTCTTGTAAAAGTATCTCTTGAGAATATATTGAAGATCTATTGTGAGTGAGAGAGTCATTACAGGTAATCATGGACGCATAAATGTTTCCATAAGTTTGATATCTTGACGACGAAAGTTTTGGAAGTTCATAAACCCCAGTTTCTGAAGGAGTACGCGAGTTGCAGTGAGCCAAAGCGCATACATACGTTTGTTGCAGTGAGGCAGGATGTGTACACATGTGGGCTGAAGGAGATCAGAGTGCATACAGTTGGAGAGAGTCATGGAGACTTGAGTTAGAGTTGGTGCTAGGTTCCTGAATTATGAAGCAAATTCCATATCGACATTCTATGGGCTCAGATTTGTCATAAAATTCTTTGGTATGGTTACATAGTTGTCTTGATGGATGCTTTTTCTTATTGCATGGTGAGTACTTAAGACATTCTTGGTATGGAAATTGTGATATGGTTTATGTTGGTTGATTGAATGAGTGAGAAGCAAACTTATGTTTTGTACTGATATGGTTACCATAGTATACTAGTTACTTATACATGATTAAGTAACATTCATATTGTATGGTTGAGGAGCATGAGTAAGTTGTTGGAAAACATAGATGTGTTGTGATTGGTTATGGAAAAGATTGGACAGTAAAAGACAGAAGTGGATGTGAAAGAGGATGAAGAAGATATGAGTTTTCAAGGAGAGAGAAAACCCTAGTTCTTCAGGAGGCATACACAGGTCGCAATACAGATAGGTCGTGTACATACCGGGCTACACTATAGATAGGGCACGTACATACGTGTGTTGCACTACTAAAAGGTCGTGTATGTGTTGAAAAATCAGTATCTGTTGAGGATTGAATCATCTTCTCAGTTGGTACTGAGTTGTGTAAGCTGAGTCTTACATTGCAAAGCTGGTGCTCATTTGGAGTTGACTCTCTATTCAGTTGTTTTTGATAAAACCCCAAGGATTGTAGTCCATAATAAAAGAAAAATTTGTACATACATCTTGTGTTCCTTTTGTTTTTTGTGGTGATAGCTTATTCATGATCTCTATTTTTTTATCTATGTTTACATACAATTGGTTATAAATTGACAGTAATAAGTGATGAGTAAATTGTGATTGCTAACTAAGGAGTTTTTGTGAAAGGAAGTGAAAAAGATCCCTACATTGATTCACCCCCCCTCTCAGTGTGATCGATGTGTCCAACAAGGAAGGTCCAACCAAGTGGTTCGAAGTAGAAAGAACACCAGGAAGCTTCCAAAGAGGGGAAGAAGAAGTGGAAAGGGGGAAAAGAAAAGAATACAACAACCACTACACATCAGTGCAAATATCCTATAAACCATTGTAACATTGATGGCCACACCAAGGAAAAATGTTGGAAACTACATCCAGAGATGAACCCAAAGAATCGCAAGAATGATTGAAAGAAAAAGAACCTTCTATCCAAAGATTCAAGCAATCAGGTTGAAAGTAGCTCAGATGTAGATGAAAAGATTGTTTTCACATCTGCACAAAAGGAGGTGAATCTGAGTAGCCTTGATGTGGAAGAGAAGGAGATTACCAAGCTCTTCCATATCAATATTTAGATCAACAATACCAAGATAGATGCTTTGTTCAACTCTGTCTCATAGGCTAATCTCATAGAAACGGATCTAGTCAACAAGCTTGGATTGGAGGTTCACAATCATCCTAACCCCTATCCATTGGGTTGGGTAAACAAGGATTCAGAGATAAAGGTAATGAAACAGTGTTATATTAAATTTGCTATAAGTGTTGATTTTATTGATGAAGTGGAATTGAATGTAGTACCCCTTTATGTATGTGGTGTTAAGATTTAGAGTTGCTATTAGTTTATCAAATAATTTCCAAAATAAAAACATAAATAGGATCACTGAAAGAAACACAATCACAAGGTACACAACATTTTATCCTGGGAAACCCTCATGGGGGAGAAAACCAAGCAAAAACTTCCTCAATAATGTATTTCCAATACAATGCCAAGACTAAGACCAAAACACCAAAGATAATCCAAGACTGAGCATGCACCTCTCTTCTCCTTCTTGTAATTGCAACTACCTTCAAAATATGCGCACTAGATGAGTGACTGAGTGAGTGAACAAGTGAGGTGCCATCCTCGGTTGTAAATACTAGTTGAGGAGGTGCTAGGTTTATGTCTCTTCATCAAGTAGGGCCAAATTCTTCCAAGAGTGGTTAAAACTAATTTATAAACCCTAGGGTCTAACTTTACAAATACCACCATATAATTATGGTTTGACCAATCCACAAAAGGGGATTTGGTTTTATACAAGACCCGACATGGTAAATCCACAAAAGGGGGTTTGATATATAAAATAAGAACTCAATTTTGATTAGAATATTCTTCGAAGTTACAATATTTCAACACTCCCCCTTAACAAGAAGGGTATCCTACTGACTTAACCCAATACAACATCATCAAGAGAAAGAGAGGGTAACATCATAATCAACATATAGAACATTGGTTGGCATATCTACAAATCATTAGAAGTTTTTTCTCGTCATCAATATCATCATCCTTCACAGCATGGAGTTGGAGTAGCATCATCATCAGTATGAAGTTGAAATATCAACATCAATAGCATGAAGCTAGGACATCATCATCAATAGCATGAGGCTGACACAACATCATCAACAACATGAGGTTGATACAACATCATCAACAACACGAGGCTGACACAACATCATCAAAATCACGAGGTTGATACAACATCATCATATGGAAACATAATGAGGTAGGTACAACAAAAAAAATTAGTGGTACTTTGGCAGATTGTCCTTACCAGATCTTCGGGATCTACCCAGGAATCAAAATATTCCCTAAGATATAAAATCCTAATGGAGCTACCATGTGGTACTCTAACAGATCGTCCTTACCGGACCTTTGGGATCTTCCCAGGAATCAAAATATTCCCTAGGATATAAAATTCTAACAGATCTACCACAACTGGCATATACATGCACATGTACTCTGAGAGACCGTCCTTACCGACCTTCGAGATCTTCCCAGGGATGATCAATCCCCTAGGATATAAAATCCTAACGGAGCTACCCGTTATTGGTAAGGATAATAGTATCATCAACATCACTCCCCCTTTTGAGGGAGGTCCTTTCAGACAACACCAAGATTGTCTCGGAAGTACTCAAACTTCACACGAGACAGAGGCTTGGTCAACACATATACAACCTGCTCATCTATGCCAACATATTGGATCTGTATAGCTCCCCTCTGCACCATATCACGAATGTAGTGATACAGGATCTCTATGTGCTTCAACTTATCATGTAATGCTGGGTTCTTCATCATCTTTGTACAACTTTGTTTATCACATAGAATCGAAGTGGAAAGAGCTATGATGGTTCTAATAGAAGTGTATCTCGCTACAGGACAAAAAGTCTCTTCATAATCAATACCTTCCTTTTGAGAAAAACAACGAGCCACAAATATTTATTTTTGTTTCTCAATACTTTCATCTACTTCATGTTTTATCTTGTATATCCACTTGGAAGATACCACATATTTTTTCTTTGGTATGAGAACTACTTCCCATACATCATTATTTATAATGGAATGGTATTCTTCTATCATGGATGCTCCACCCATTCTTTCTTCTAAATGGATTCTTCAAAGCAAGTGGGTTCATTTTCTATGAGATCACGCATCAAATCCATACATCTAGAGAATGACTTAGGTTTCTTGCTTCGTCTCATGGTTCCTTCTGGAGCACCATACTTCTCTCCATATTGAATAAGTTCTCTCGCCCAAGCTAACTTTCTCTTATGAGAGATTGTCATATGGGGAGATTCTTGAGATTATATCATATCATGATCTTTTGGAATATCATCATCAAGATTAACTATAACTTCCTTCACGGGTTCTGCAGCTCTGGGAGCTACAAGTTCTTCTTCATATTCTTCTTCAAGATGGCATTTCCTTGATCTCTTAAGTGATGCATCTTCATCAAAGGTTACATCTATGTTGATCTCAATATGATGGTAACTTGGTATGTAAATTTTGAAGGCCTTAGAGACCTCACAGTATCCAACAAATATTCCCTTCTTTCTTGAGGGATCCAACTTAGTTCTCTTTTGTTTTGGAATGTGTACAAATACTGGACATCCAAATATTTTGATATGGCTTACTTATGGCTTCTTACTTCTGGATTCTTTCCAGTGAATGTTTCTTCGGGGGTTTTCAATCCAAGTGCACTATGGGATAATTTGTTTTGGACATAAACTATTGTTCTTTCTGCTTCATCCCATAAGTGCATTGGAAGATCTTGATCGTGAATCATAGTCTTCATTGCTTCCATAATTTTTCTATTCTTTCTTTCTACTATACCATTTTGTTATGGATTATAGGGAGTGGTGACCTCCCTCTTAATCTCAACATCTCTGCAAAAACTTCCAAATTCATTTGAGGTGTACTCTCCTCCATTATTTGACATGAGTATCTTGATTTTCCTTTCGGAAAGGTTTTCTACCAAGGCTTTGAATTCTTTGAACTTTCTGAGTACTCCATCTTTTGATTTCAAGAAATAAACCCAAGTCTTATGAGAGTAATCATCAATAAATGATACATAGTATACATACCCTCTTAGAGAGGTTGATGGAATTGGACTGCATACATATGAATGGATGAGATCTAATATTCCTTTTTCTTTACTGTCGCTCTTTGGGAAAGGATTATTTATGTTATTTCCTTGTGCACATCCCTTGCTACACCTTCATGATCAACCTTAAATTTTTGTAAACCTATGAATACCTTGCTTCCATATGGTAAATCTTTATAGTTGATGTGAGCTAGTCTTTTATGCCAAAGTTCACAAGGATTATCAATAGAGTGAGTTAAGGTTGCATCTGAGTGACCTTTTAACTTGTACAAACCTCCTTCTTATGTTCCAATGAAAATTGCATATTCTATAGTTTTTCCTTTAGGACACATAAGAAATTCACCATCTATGAAAGCAACCCTGAAACCTTTATTATCTAGAGCTGAGATAGAAAGTAAGTTCTTTTTCAAACCTGGTACATAAAGTACATCCTTCATTCTCATCGGAGTTCCTAAATCCAGTTTGTAAGTGGATTCTCCCATTCCTTTGATAGGGTACTGATAGTCATCTCCAAGTGAAACTTTCTGGGGGAATTACTTTTCTACAAGGCTAGAGAGAATGTCTTTCTGACCTATGATGTGCTTAGAAGCACCACTATCTATGAGCCAAGTATCCTCTCTAGGTATCACATATCCCGAGAGGGAGGAAAACAAAAGATAATCTTCAATTTCTTCTTTAGTCAACTTCTTAGGTGGCTCATCATCTTCAACTACATGGGCATGATGTCTTTTGTTATTTCTCTTCTTGTATTCTTCCTTTCTGGCAGGACAGATCTTAGCAATGTGTCTCATATTATCTAAATGATAGCATTGATAAGAGGAGAAATATTTTTCCTTTCTTTGACCCTTATGATATTTCTAGAATCTCCTTGGAGGGTGAGATTCTTTGTGAGAATGTGTCTCCTTTTGGAGATGAGACCTTTTCTTTCCTCCTTTAGTATGAGTATCTAGGGAATGATCTTCATCTCTTAATAGTGTGGCTTCTCGATTGACCACACTTGCTTCTTCTTGAACACATTCTTCCCATAGACTATCAAATTGGAGATTTTATTTTCTTGCACAGATAGTTTGGATGAAGGCATCCCAAGGTATTGTGAGACCATTAAGATTTTTCATCATGATTTCATCTTCATATAGGTTGTCTCCAATTTCTTCTAACTATTCATTGAATTGAGAAACCCTAGAGAAATAGTCATGAACCGTTTCTCCTTTCTGCATCTTTGTATTCTTTCGGTTGATGTTCTTTCCTTCATACACTCTGGTTAGGGAATCAAACATATCCTTTGGAGTATTCTTAGAATACACTTGAGGTATAAAGTGGTATTTAATGGAATTTGCAATTATTCTTTTGGCCCTAATCATATCCTTCTTGTACTTCTCTTTGGCTTATTGTTCTTTGGGTTCCAATACATTTTCTTTTATGAATTTTGCAAAGTCATTCTCTTCAAGAATGAGTCCAATTTTGTACTTCCAGGAATGAAAAATTTTCCACACCTTCTAACTTATCAACAAGCTTGGTTCTTGTAGACATATTGACCTGCAGCTAGGAAAATGAACGAAAAATGAAAGTGCTCAGAAACTAAATATGAACTTACCAGGAGATGCGTTGGGCTGAGGCGAGTTGGCTGGAGCTGACTGTTTCAGAAAATTCCAAGTTTTACCCCTTGAAACTTGACCTGCGCACTTTTGGATTGGTACTTCTGGTATTGATTTTGGTTTCCTGGTTTTTTGGTTTTCTGGTACCAACCAAAACTAGGGTTTTCATTTTCATAGAATATGGCCATTGAAAAGGTGTGCTCAGGCTATCAAAGGATACACTAGGGTAGGGCACACTTTCCTAGATGGATTTTGGTCATAAATTCCTCTTCAATAAAAATCCCTAATTTCTTTGTATGGCAACAATGACGTTTTTAGATACCAAATGAAAGGTTCTCTATTCAGTAAATCTCTGATACCATGTTAATATTTAGTGTTGCTATTAGGTTATCAAAGCATTTCCAAAATAACAACATAAATAGGATCACTGAAAGAAACACAATCACAAGGTACACAACATTTTATCCTGGGAAACCCTCATGGGAGAGAAAACCCGGCAAAAAATTCCTCAATAATAGATTTCCAATACATTGCCAAGACTAAGACCAAAACACCAAAGATAATCCAAGAATGAGCATGAGCCTCTCTTATCCTTCTTGTAACTGTAGGTACCTTCAAAATATGCACATTAAATGAGTGACTGAGTGAGTGAACAAGTGAGGCACCATCCTCACTTATAAATACTAGTTGAGGAGGCTCTAGGGTTATGTATCTTCATCAAGTAGGACCAAATTCTTCCAAGAGTGGTTAAAAACACTTTATAAACCTTAGGGGACGACTTTACAAATACCACCATATAATTATGGTTTGACCAATCCACAAAAGGGGATTTGGTATTATACAAGACTCGACATGATCAATCCACAAAATGGGATTTGATCTATAAAACAATAACTCAATTTTGATTAGAATAGTCTTTGAAGTTACAATATTTCAACATGTGGAGTAGTGTTTGGAAGCCCTTACATGTATATGAGGGATGCAAGCTTCACACGGAGGGCCAACTAGTATTGATTGATTAAGTATGGGAAGTCCTACACCATTAATGCACATGAATTCAAGTCAAAGATATCACTAGTAATTGCTAACCAAGCCAAGAAGTTGAATAGTTATAATAAGAAATATGTTTTTCTTTTATTAAGAGAAAATCAGTCTAATGATGAGTCAATGAGAGTGAAGGAATCCCTAGACGGGTGTACTAAAGAGAAGAAACATCAGTTGGAGGAGTTTCTATAGGAATATAGAGGAGTGTTATGGTTTTAGTTACTATTTCATCTTCAGTCTTAGCAGTCAGTAGGATTGGTTTTGATTTAGAATGACAATGTAGCCTTTTTTGCACTCTTCCACAATTGCATTTTTTCCTTCACAGAAGACTCTTAAAGGAACCAGTGGACATGGTTCCTGGGTTGGTTTCCATTCTTGGCATTCCAAGAACCAGGTTAATTGACATGTATTTGACTCTAAGTATTTGAAGGCAATATAAATCTTCTAACTTACAAAAAAAATCATTGCAAGATTCTTTGTAGTAGTAGTCTTATGATCTATTTAAGGGTTAATGAATCACACAATTATGAGTCCTATGACTTTGAAAAAATTCTTATTCCACTAATAGGTGCTCTATATGCCTGTATAGTTTTGGGGCATTCACATAGTTGTTAATTGTTATAAACCTAAAATGCACCACACAGGCTTACCTGGCATCATGCCAACTCATGTCTCTTCCTTGCCAAAGCCATGCTGAATAAACTCTTAAAAATCCTCTTAAATCAAATAAACCGCTAGCAGGCCCACTACAGCCCGCGGGTACCCGCTAGCAGGCCCACTACAGCCCGCGGATACCTAACAAAGCAAAAAATCAGGGAAGTTTCCGCCGGGACGAAGAGATTTTTGTCAGTTAACTAGAACTCCCAGCCATGCATGGCCGAGAGTTCGCCTAAAACCCTAGCTCCTTCTAGCCTATAAAAGGAGGGGTAGGGGTGCTATCAAAGGAGGGAAAAAATCATAGCAAAGAAACTCTGCCAAATTGCCAACTCAATTTTGTCCCAACCCTTTATCCTTGCCTCAAGATTTAGGAGGAACTCAAGCAACAGCAGTTGGAGGACAAAAAGAAGAGGAGGAGCCCAGGATCAGGATCAAGGAACGGTGGCCGATCTCAGAAATCATTGTAAGTTGGTTCATATTGAGATTAATGAAAAAGATACTTTTCCCGTCCCAAATACATGAGTCTTATCTATGTTATTTGATTTATGTTTTATCTCTAACCCCCTAGTAGATCAGT
>ML795331.1:233140-249220 GCA_009831015.1 Picea engelmannii
ATATATTGGTATATATACTTAATGGCCATTGAAATCCCGATGCTCCACTACCTAGACCCTACACACCTAGTGATAAACAAAGAGTGATGGATGGATGAAAGGTTTTAAAAAATAAATATTCGCCAACATGAGGAACTTTGACCTTAGGAACTTTGACCTCACTTTCATAAATGTTTTCTGAATTGAATGGATAACTATGTTAATGGTTCATGTTTATTACTATGTTAATGAAATGAATGAATGAATGAAACCCTGATAGTTTTCCTCGTATACATTGTCCCTTCACCTTCGACACAATACTAAATGGTATTTGTCATTCTCATGGCATCTCTGGGGAGACCTTCTTCGGTCCTCAACTAAATATTGATATGTCGACACCTTGGGGTTTCTTGGTCAAATCTTGACGAATTGTGGGTCATCAAAGTTCCTAAGATCACAGTTCTTAAGATCAAAGTTCCTCATGTTGGCGAGTATTTAGTTTTTAACAACTTTCATCCATCCATCACTCTTTGTTTATCCTACTCCTAACAAGCTATAGGGAGTTCTCATAAATGCCTGATGTAGCCATATATCATTGTAACAAAATGAGGTTTTATTTATACCAAGCTTATCTATGAGTGGTTCTATTTAGTCAATATCAAGATAATTGTCTTCCATATTCCTTTGGATGATTGGTGGCCGATATAGCAATATATCATTGGAACAAAATGAGGTTTTATTTATACCAAGATTATCTTTGAGTGATTCTATTTAGTCAATATCAAGATAACTATCTTCAACATTCCTTTGGATGGCTAGTGTGTGTGCTCCAAAAATGAGTAAATCCTCCCATTTCCTCTTAATCTCTATATTGTCTAGCATAGCACGTTGCAGATATCAAACATCTACTCCTCAATGTTGATAGTCGACAACAGGTCTTTAGTAGTGGATTTTGTTTTTAATTTTGTGCAGACCTAGTTGGAATTTCAACGAACGTTTTTTTACATATTGATATGAATTTTTTGTCTATTTTTCGACGTACGTTTGTCTATCCTTCAACCACATTTTTGTCGATCATTTCAAGTTGGACTAACCCATTTCATTGCAACGATGTTTTTTCATTTAAATATGGTTCTAGAGAATGTGCTCTACATGAAGGGTGGAAACGGGGATTCAATCTATGTAAAAACTTCATCTCTCCAGGTAATTCCATTAAACTGAGATCACATATCTTATATTTTCAAGTTGGAATAACCCATTTCATTGCAATGATTCTTATGCATTTAAATATAGTTATGGCCATTAATCCCGTTCTGGAGAATTCGATTTACAAAAATGTGAGATCAGTCGCGGGGGTGAGAGAGGTAGATAACATGTTTCATATTACATATTTGGGGTGTGCAATGAGAATGAATACTCTTCTAATAGCCGACACCATCATCAGAGCTGTCAAATTAAATTTCATTCACCTTTCCATGGGTGTTCAAGAGTTCCAGGTTTACTTCGTTGAAGGTGAAGGTGAAGGCCTTTTTAGATCCCTAAAAAATTATTCTCTTGTGATTTTCTAATACCAAGGATGATCTCTGGTTTGTGTAGGTTCTAGGTTGAAATCAATGTATAAGTACATATTCAAATGGTTTGGCATGAAGCTCAAGGTTGCACAGGGAGAATTTACAAGAGTTAAATATGAAATCCAGTTGGGTTTAGAATATGAAAGATATTTATTCATGAGTGCTTCAATACTCTCTCGTAAATTAACTTGTGCACTTCAAAACTAATATCAGATTTGGACCAACGTGTACAGAGTAAAGAAAAAATTGGGAGTAGTTCAGAAAAGAAAAAAATAGAGTATAGGTAATAACAATTTCGAATTGTAAAACTGAGTTATTTTGAAGACACCAGGGAAACCCTAGGCCTGTTAGTTCCTAGTTCATCGCCTCCCTCAGCCCTCCCGACCCCCCATGCCCTCTGCAGATCTGGACCCGGATCCCCCTCCAGACTTCCAAGATGAAGTCGTTTCCTTCAAGGCCCTCATGGGGTCGCTTTTCCCTCCTTCGACGCAACCCAACACCTCTCAGTGTGTCAAAAAACTAGAGTAGATCCCGAAAGTCTCAATCCCCAACACCACGATGAGAAGAAAAGATATTTCCTTCACCTCTAGAGAACTTTTCGGTTAGTTCATGGGCCTTTGGCCCTCACCTCGATAAATAGATCTTTGGATTGAGCAGAACTGGCACCCCCTGGTTCAAGGACGTATGAATCATTTCTTCTGTGGTAAGGGCTTCTATATTTTCTATTTCGAGCTTAAATCAGAAAGAGATATCATTTTCAGAAATGACCCATACTTCTTTGGACCAAGAGGGTTATATTTAAACAAATGGAAACCTGATTTCGACCCAGAAAACAACATTCCTTCAGTTGTGTCAGTATGGGTAAGGATTCCACACTTGCCTTTTCATTGTTGGGGTGATGAAGTCCTGAAAAGCATAGGAGACTCCCTAGGAAAATATATTGATAGGGCAGAGCCTAGATCCAGTCTTTACTCCTGTGCCATGATCCGCGTAGAAGTAGATCTACAAAAAGGGCTCCCAGAAGCAATCAAGTTAAAGAGGGAAGAATGGATCCACATCCAAAAATTAGATTATGAACAACTCTCATTCAAATGAAAATCATGCCATGAATACAGACACTTTGTAAATAATTTCCCTAGCAACAAGAAACCCTCAAAAGTCAAAGCATCTCCACAAGAAGATGGATGGCATCAGGTTTGCAATACAAACTCCAATGGAAAAATTAATGGATCTTGTCCAGGACCCTCAGACCCTCCGCCCATCATAGAACCCTCATGACAAAACCCTGCTCCAAAATCCCCACCCAAAAAGGCTCCCTCTTTTCCCCCTAACCCTCCTCCTATCCTCAGTCGTAACCCCTTTGATCCGTCAGGAGAAATATCCTCAAAGAAGGACCCTCCTCTAGCCCCAAACCCTTCCTCTCCCCCTGATCCATCCCTAATCAACATCATCGATGAGTCAAATAAAGATGACCCCTCCATGGAGGAAGCACAAGGATCCACATAGCAAGAAAATCCATCCTCAAACCGGAATACTCAACATAATCAAGAAAAATAAGAAGCGGATATCCCACCGGAGAAGCCAAGAAAATCAGGGCGACGAACGAATAAGGAAGTCAGAGAAGAAGCAACCACTAAAGAAAAGGCTCAAGGAAAGCAGTAGACTATAGAACATACAATATACACATCAACAAGGAAAGAAGGAACTAGAGGAATGGAACACTCGGTCCATGGCAATCGAGCTCCCTCCAACCCCCTTTAAGGATTTTTCTCTCTTGGAACTGTAGGGGCTTCAGTAGTAAGCTCAAAGCCGAAGCACTAAAAGATATAAAAAAAATGGTCACCCCCTTATTCATCCTTCTCCAGGAAACTAAATGGATTCTTCATCACTTCTTGAAGAAACAAACAAAATTTTCAACAACACTGGAGGAGCAACAGTTAGATCTCAAGGAGCCTTTGGCGGCATCACAAATCTCTGGAACGAACAAATATGGAGCTCCAAGATAATCTTTGAAACCCAAAACTGGATTTTAATAGTCCTAAAAAATAAGGATAATAACAACATAATTTATGTGGTCAATGTCTACATTCCAAACTCTTATAAAGATAAAATGGCAACCTGGACCTCTCTCTCAGATATCTGAAACTCCATAGACACCTCTTCCTGTATAATTGGGGGAGATTTCAACACCCACCTCAACCCCAGACAAAAAAAAGGAGGAAGAAAAGTAAGAGACCCCTTCTCAGAAAACCTAACTGACCTCATTTTAGATTGGGACATGCAAGACATCAAACCCACTAAAGGAAACTACACATGGAACAATAGACGGGTTGGCCCTCAACATATAGCAACTCGCCTAGACCGTTTCCTCATTAGAAGAAACTTCCTTCTCTCCCCTTTTGTCATCTCCTCCCAAATTCTCCCATTTGCAATCTTAGATCACAAACCTATTACCCTCTCCTTCCTCTCTCCTCAGAACTTTGGTCCCCTCCCCTTCCACTTCAAGCATCTTTGGATGGATAACTTAGCCATACTCTCTCTTGTTACAAAAACTTGGGCCACCTCCTTCTCTGTCTCCCCTAATTTCGTCTAGGAAAGTAAGCTCAGATCCGTAAATTTATCACTCAAAGAATGGCTGAAAAAGTCATTTACCCCCCTTAACAGGAAAAGCAAGAAAAAATAGAGCAACTCAGAAAAATTCAATAGAAAATAGAATCTGAACCAGTAATAGAATCATTGATGAATCAAGAAAAAGAGGCACAACAACATCTTTGATTCACGCTACGCAAAGAGGAAGAACATTGGTGCCTGAAGTCTAGAAGCCTCTAGATAAAAGAAGGAGACTCAAACACCTCCTTTTTCCACAAGCAAGCTCAATCTCGAAGGAAAAGAAACACAGTTACCTCCATTACCTCTAGCACAGGGCATCAAATAAACTCCTACGAACATGTTAAAGCAGAGGCTTATCGCCATTTCAATAATCTATACCAACAACCAATTGAGGAAGCAACAAATATGGAGGCTATTGCCATGTTGGAAAACATCCCTAAGTTAGTTTCAGAAGCTAAAAAATAATCAACTAACTCAGGATGTCTAAGAGGAAGAAATAGCCAAAGAAATATGGAGTTTGGATCCTGATAAAGCTCCTAGACCTGATGGATTTCCAATCAGATTCTATCGATCCTATTGGGACATCATCAAATGAGACTTGAAGAAAATGCTAAACTACACTTTGGACAAACAGAAATTCGAAGGGGCAAACAACTCTACCTTCTTAGGCCTCATTCCCAAAGAATCCAATCCCTCCAATTTCTCTCGCTTCCACCCTATCTCTCTCTGCAACTCCTCATACAAAATCCTCACCAAAATTATCATGAACTGAATCACCCCCTTGCTTACAAATTTAATCTCAGAAAATCAGAGCGACTTTATTAAAGACAAGAAGATAACATACAACATCATTCTGGTCCAAGAAGCCATCCATTCTAGCAAGAAAACTAAAATTCCAGGTATGGTCATCAAGCTCGACATGGAAAAATCTTTTGACCGGGCCAAACATAGCTTTCTCTTCTCAATCCTCAAAGCATATGGATTCTCATAAAACTTTATCAATTGGATTAAATCTTGCATCAATACACCCTAGGTTTCTCCTCTCCTAAATGGGTGTCCTACCAATTTTTTCAAGGCAAGAAGAGGCCTTCGACAAGGTTCCCCCCTCTCTCCTTTTCTCTATATTTTTCTAGCAGACTCTCTCAGTTGAAAGTTGGAAGAGGAATGAAGAAAAATAAATCTCCCTGGTTTAGTCATAGTGAGAGGGGTAAAAGAGATAATACACTCTCAATTTGAAGATGACACTCTCTTACTGGGATCAACCACAATCCACACCACCAACCAAATCCAAAATATTCTCAACTCCTTCCTCATAGCTTCGGGTGGCAAGTTGAATATATCTAAATGTACCATTTATGGATGGCACATTCTAAGGTATATAAAAGAACAAATATCTAGAATATCCATCTTCCCCATCATCACTACTTGGAATTATTTTAAATATGTGAGAATGCCCATTTTCCTCAGCTCTTATAGTTCTCTAGATTGGTTAGAAATCGTTGGGAAAATATCATCGAGAATTTAGAATTGGGGAGGTCATTGGCTCAACCCCGCTAAGAAAACCATCTTAATAAAATTAGTTCTTTCTTCCCTCTCCATCTTTCAATGCTCAAGATTACTAGCTCCAGAGCTCTAAGATGCTTTCTCTGGGCAGGCAGCAAAACGAATACGAAAAAATTTCACCTTATAAACTGGAAACAAATCTCCCATCCCTACAACAAAGGAGGTCTGGCCATCAAGGACCTAGAACTAATGAATAGTTCATTGAGAGATAAGCTATCCTGGCATTTAATCATGGGAAAATCAGACTGGTGGAAGCTATCTCTTCTAAGAAAATACTTTCAATCCTTGAGACTTCAATGCCTAGATGGATCCATTCCCACCCTCCCAAGTTCCCCGATATGGCACCTTCTCAAAAATGCTACTCCTCTAATTCAGGCCAAGATCTCATGGGCCCTTGGAAATGGAGACACAATAAATATCTGGTCGGATTGTATCCTCAACCATGAACCTTTCAGTTCTCATGTGACTCTCTAGCCACTTAAATACTGGTTCTGTGCTAAGGGTTCTCTAAGATTCGGGATTTCTGCCTCTGGAACACCGATGGGGACTGGGCAAATTGGAAGTCGCCTAATCCCCCAGATTTTCTTAACCCTCTCCTCCCCATATTCTTCAACAATTTGTTCAGCTGTGCCCCCCTTAATTTCTCCATCCTAGACTCTCGAAGCTAGGGTGATAAATCTTTTTTTGTCAAGGACAGTTATACCCATCTTCTTTCTGAAACTCATGGCCCCCTTCCCTCCAAAATCTGGAAAGAGATATGGTCTAACCCCTTGCTACCCAAAATGAATACTTTCTACTAGCTCTTGGTCCATGGAAAAATCTTAACGGAAAACCTCCTCAAGAGCGGAATCCAGGGCCCCTCTCATTTCCCCTTTTGCCTTGCATCCTCAGAAACCATCACCCACCTTTTTATGGATTTCAATTTCACTACCCAACTCTGGAACCTCATCTATCTCCCCCTTCCCAACCCCCCTCCTCCCCCAAGAAATTGGAATAACCTTGTTACCCTCTAGAAACAAATATATTCTAGCACCTTCAAAAACAAAAAAAAAATCACCCTTCTCTAGAGACAAATCCCCAAATTTGCCTGTTGGGAACTCTGGCTAGCTCACAATCAAGTTATTTTTCGTGAGAAGCTTCCCTCTATGTATAGAATTTTTGCCAAGATCTGTGATCTAATATCAGAAGTTTTCAGAGTCAAAGCAGATGGTTTTGACCCCCCAGGCATCTTGGAACCAAGTGAAGAATATTGGGTCACCTACATTCAGAGGCCATCAAAGGCCACCCATGTCTCTCCTAGACAAGCCCCCAAACAACATGATTGGAAATTATGCCTTGACAACAAAAAATTCTCTCATTGGAAAAGACAACAACATACCTTCCTTCTCTTCTTTGACGGAGCAGCAATAGGTAACCCAGAGGTGGCAGGTGCAGGGGGAGTCATCTACGATTTCGAGGGGAAAAACGTAGTAGATTATTCTTGGGGTCTGGGAAAAGCAACTAATAACAGAGCAGATATCCTCGAAGTATATATGGGACTGAATCTAGCTCAAGAGAGGAACACTCAAACTCTAACTATTTTGGGGGACTCTAAAATAGTCATAAAGGAGCTTCGAGGCTAGTCAAGTTCGCCAAAAGGCCCTCTCAAAGGCATATTCTCAGTAATAAACTTTCCAAAGAAGAACTTCATCATCCTGAGCTTCTTCCACATCTTGCGAGATCAAAATTCAGAAGCAAACAATTTGGCAAAAGAAACAAAAATTCTGGAACAAACCCACCTACTTACTAATCAAACCCCCTCTTATGTTTGGCTTCCTTAATTTCTCCCTCCCATTCGTCCCTCCTTCTAACCCAAGGATCAATTCTACCCATCTCATTCCCCCTCTGCTAAACCCCCCAGCCTTTACTCGCCTCTCCTCCCTCCCTCTCTCTCACCCCGCCTCCCTCCCCCTCCCCTCCTCGCCTTGACCCTCGAGACACTCCCTCCCCCATTTCCCACGTCTGCTTTGTCCCCTTCTTTTTTTGGCACACGGTCCCTTGATACACATGTGCCTCCCCTCTCCCCCCCCGCATCGCCCCTCCCCCCTCACTTGAGACCCCTATTAATAAAGGATCCCCGTCTGCATTTTCGAACGATCCACCATCACTCCCCTAATTCATCTATGTCCTTTCATCTGGCACAAAATATCTCTCGCTCGTGGGCCACGATGGCTCCCTCCACCCTTAACGGTATGTTGATCCTTTCCAATTGGATCTTGTCCAACCTGTTTATCTCTCTCGCCTGGATCTGCATCCCCTTCGACTCTGGAAATCTCTCCCCACCTCCTTCTTCTTGAATCTTCCTCCCATCCATCCTTCACTTCCTTCTTCACAACGCCTACCCACCCCTCACTCACCACAACATCAAGTGGTGAAGGTCTAGAGTCCCTTTCACCTACCCAGTCTGCACCACTGAAGAACTTTTCAAGCAATTCCAAGCTCTATGAATAGACTGTAGGTGCATAGAAGAGTGTTCAGGCTCATGACATTGTGAACTCCAACAGAAAAACCAGGTGATACGTGATAGTATGATTGATATTCAGTCTCATATGTAGCAACAAGAAGTTACACACATCCAAGAATTGGCAATTGTCCTCGGGGGGGTCAACCGAAATACAAGGCAAATAGGAGCAGTCACCCAACGTCTGGGAAATCCCCAACAACAAGCTCACTCTACAGGTGTTATCACATGAACTTGTCAGGGTCTTGTGGGTTTGTGATTTCCATGTAATTCTATAATTTTTCCCTATCTCTCTCCTTTTCGCAGACCAAATCTTAAGTTTTTTCCCCTTCGTCTTGTAATTTTTTCTCTGTTTTCCCTTGTTCGTTTGAACAACTTATTTTTCTTTGTTGTCTTACTTGAGAAGTCTTAGCCCTAAATTTTTATGTTTTCTCTAAGGTTGATCACTTTCCTCTTTGTCTCAGTCCCTCCTCCCTATTTGCCCAGCCCACAGCTAGTCGTCTGAATCCTTGATTGTTCAGGCCACAACCATGGACACAAAGGGAGACATTCAAAGCAACCCATTTCAGGCTTAAAAGCAGCAGACAATTGTAATCCTTTAGCAGCGGAGATTCTAGGAACAGTCCAGATCAGCAGCCCACGAGTGTTTGGAAGTCCAAAGTTGGGAAAAGTATAGTGCCAAAGAAAAAGTTCTGAAGTCCCCAAAGCCCCGAAGTAAGCATGATTTGTTGATCTTGAAGGGAGCATGTGGCATCTGATCCAAGTGTCCGGGGAAATAAGCTTCGAGAGTTTTGAAGTGGGAAGTTTTTAAAACTTCTGAAGGGTTGAAGCCCAAAGTCCCGAAGTGAATCTGAACCATCTGTCAGCAGGGACATGCAGAAACTAATCTCTCACTTTGGGAGTTTTCCTCTGAGAAACTCTTCATGTTTCACATTCAAAAGCGTCGAAGTCCCGAAGGCCCAAAGTCTTGAAGTAGATCTCGACCATCTGAATCCATACTTCCACACATCATCAGATCTGTCACTCTGGTATTTTTACTTCGGGAGTTTTGAAATGAGAAACGTGCCAAATTCTCGAAGAGCCAAAGCCCGAAGTGGCAAATGGCCAAAGTCCTTAAACCTTTGGAAGTGTTGAAGCTCCCTAAGTGAATCTAAGTCGTTGATCAGCATGGGCCACGTGTCGATAGATCCATATCTATGGGTAAAAGGGCATGGAAGAGGATGAGGTTTGATATTTTATTTTCACAGAGCCCGAAGACCCGAAGTAGATCTCAGTCATCCAAATACATGAGACACGCGTCATCAGATCCATGAATCCAGGTAAAATCCCTTGGAAGCATAGGTTTGAGTTTTGTTTTTCCCGAAGCCTAGAGTCGTGGATGGATTGCATCTGTTGATATTTGGAGGCCAAGCATCGCCGGATCCTTAGCACCGGATACAAGCGATAGAAGACAACGGAGGTTTGAGGTTTGAAAATTCTGAAGCTCGAATCGCGAAGCAGATCTCGATCGTCGATTCGAAAAGGGGAGATCTGATCCATCGATCTGAAGACCGCTAGAGCTGGGTCGCTGATCAGGAAGCCTCATCTCAGACTACAAGATCAATGGTCGTGCTCCATTGTAGGGTCAGAAGGTGCGCATGTTTTAAAATTTCAAGGGTAGGCCGCAATTAGAACCGTGGTTTTTAGAAAGGGACATGTGGTGGTTCATGGTGAATTGCGGGGACAAAAGAAGTTTTCTTTCAAACAACCCTTGGTCGTGCCTACAATCATGCAATTACATAGGTTCATGGCCCTAGGTCACATTGAAGAAGGAGCATGGGAACATGAGCTAGCCCTTGAGCCCTGGAGAGACAAATGTGTGGATGTTGTCAACATAGACAGGTGGCACCCTTATGATCTTGGCATGTGGCCACTCCCTGAGCATTAATTCTCATTCAATCTCTAAGAAAAGGCAATTAATGAAAGTAGATCTGGTGGTTGAAACCTCGACTCACTCAATAAATGGAAGGCATGGAATACCTGGTCGTGGGGACTGAACCATCAGCCTGTGGTACCCCTGTGGATAGATTTTCCTGCAAAACCCATGTCGATCTGAGCTCGTGTATGACAGAGGGGTGCACATTCTGTTTGACAGAATAACTCACCAAAGAAAATCTTTGATTGTAGTGAGCAAGTCACACTCTTGATAGTGGTGTATTGTTCTGAGTATAAATATATAGTTTCAATATTTTGTTATGGTCGTCAACTGGTTAAGACGAGCTCCCTATTTTGTAATGTTTTGATGCCAGAACTGTTCTCTGGTTATGTATCGGATGTGAGACTTTCAGATTAATAGAAGTCAACCTCTTTTCATCTCTTTGTAAAAAATGTGCTAAAACACTCAGGCATGGAGGATCCAATCGAGGGTTGTTATGTTGTTGTAATGTAGGTTTGAATATAGCGGTATCGTGACCATTTTTAGTCAGCTTCCTTGTGCTCTTTTCCTCTCTTACACTGAATGGCTTGGGCATGGAGGATCCAGTCGAGTTTTGTAGCTTCATGGTGATGTAGGTTTGATCATTGTGCTATTGTGACTATGTTGTTTGGACATATTTCAGTGTCTGAAGCTTGAGCTTAAGAGTGATATTGAGTCTGAGTTTTTCTTCTCCTACTTGAAGGCCTGATGCCCATAGTAGTAATTCCCACCTTTCTTACTAAGTCTTCCCTCTGCTCACACTTAAACTCAATTCACTAACTGAAGTTAGTTGTGGCCCTCACTTCCCGATGCATTTATTGTCTAGTCCTGTGTTGAACATCATTCATATATTGAGTTTTTTCCATTGACCTCCACTCATATAAAACCAACATCCACCAAAAACTTTGATGGGTATTGGGCTTATCCTCCCACAATATGAGGGTGACTTTTAGTGCTAACAACAGGCACGGATGAATATCGATTACCTTCAACCTTCCACTATGTTGCTAGCAATGATCATCATGTCCCGATGGCACCGCGATTCACATGCCATGTTTGGGTAGAAGAGAATCAGACTCAACACTATGCAGAAGCACACCAAACAGAGGAGAATCCAGCAACTCAATAGGACAAACCAGGGTAGCCCTACATCTAGCCTTAGGTTTTTATGAATTGTAAATTTTTGTTGTTGTTAAATAGGTTTATTTCCATTTTCACATGGAATAATTGTAGCTTATACAAAACAATGGCTATATCTCTCTCCGGCATAGATAGACACTTTTGCTTCTATGGAAGCAGCATAGGTGACTGCACCCTGCCACCTATATATTTTTGAATTTTGGCAGTTTTTTGATATAATATAAATACACTCATTTCTGTTAAAAAAAATATCAGATCTGGACCATTGATTTGGTGCTTGATCAAAATTGAACCATTTATGTGCCTTGATAAAATATGCTTTGACAAAATCATCTCAGGGTAGAACAATGTGGTCGCTAAAGTTAGCATAGTCCACATGTCCACCTTCCATATATGTGCATTTACGGAAGCCACCTTCTATATATGCACATTTATGGAAGTCGCCTTCCATATATGTGAATTTACATAAACCACCTTATGTAAATGCACATATATTGAAACACTTACGTATATGCACATTTATGGAAGCAACCTTCCAATAAATGTGCTAAATTTCGCTCATGGGCTAAATTTCACTGTGGGATGATTTTAGGGGATAAATTTCGCTCGTGGGCTAATTTTACATGGTTTTTCCAAAAAATACATTCGCTATTTTAAAAATGATTCGCCCAAATTCTATAGGATAAAATTATTTTACCTTAAAAATTGCCAAAATTTTATAAAAACTATACAAAATCCTTAGAAATTTGAATATTTTTACAAAAATATCGCCAATCATTTATAGTTGGCATATAAAGGATTAGTAAGATTAGCCAAGGTTTCTACATTTAAAAATAAATTTGCATCCTTAAAATCATCCCTGCAGGCTTCCATATATGTGACTTCCATATATCCAGATATATTGTTAGGGACCTAACCTACCTAACCCCTCAAGTGGGTAAAATAATATATTTCCATGTAATAAAGGTCAATATTAATAAGGCCTAGCAATAAGGAGGAATAAATCAATTCTAAGAAGACCTAATAGAAGCTTCCGCTTCTAGAAGGATCTTCCTCTAGATTGTTCTTTTGGATAGATAGGTTTAGTATAAATAAGAGTAGAGGGTATGGGAAAATTTTTCTTGGAAAAATATTGTAATAGAGCTCTGCTCTGCTGGAGATTTCCCCCTCGAAGAGGTAAATGAACATTGTTTCCTATCAATAAAGGTTTAATTTGGGTGTTGTTGATCCACATGATTTGTTGTTCCATTGTTATCTCTGCAATATTTTCATATTATGTTGTTATCTCGGTATTATTCTATGAATTATTTATCTATTATTCTAATATAATAGATCTGGTACCTTACAAGTGGTATCATAGCACTTTCCTTGGCAAAAAATTGTGGGTTAATTTTTTTCAAGGTAGAGAAATATTCTAGCATCTTAAAGATACAAAGATCTATCGTTACACGCATAAAATCATGGTCAAGGAGTAATACACGTAGGAAATACAAGACACATGTATACGAACCGGCCTAGATCTCATGAATCCCTCCGTAGATAAACTGATCGAACGCATGACTGTTATAGTGCCACCGAGAACAACACTCAGGAAGATACACCGGGAATGGTCTAGCCTCCTTAGTTGGTTCCCTAGGATATTGGACCAAGTACTATTGTTGGACCCCGCACGTATATCAGAGAGCTATAGCACAAGGAAAACCCTTGTCTATAGAAACCCTGAATACCCTAACACTTGGGACATAAACAAAAATAGAATAGACAAGATCTCTTGTCGCGCAATTGTGCCTTCTGCATTCTAGTTGCAAAATTACTACACATTGCTTCCTCTTAATCATTTGGGTATTTTTTCACTGCAATATTATTCAGGGCAGAGTATAACTCCACAGGAGTTAAAAAAAATAAAAATCTCTACGGGAGTATAGTGGTCCTGCCGGCACACTTATTTGGGACCTATCCCATTGGATTCCCCTTTTCTCCTTGATCGCAGTCATACCTTTAATTCTTAATCCTTTTTATTTTCAGTGGACCCAAACCCTTCTCAGCTTCCCTAATTTTCCACTTATTCCATTATATTCTCCTTCTCGCCCTAATCATCGTAATACCTATCACTTATAAGTCCTTTTTGTGGTCCCACCCACCAATTTTTGTTTACCCACAGTTCTCCTCTCTAAATGGCCACCACTCACAACCAAAACATGCAAGCTTCCATCAATTACATGACATATGAGATTGCCTATACCAATTCCCGCCTCTCAAAATTCGAGTCCCAAGTCAAGAAAAAAATTCACACCATGGAAGCCAACTTCATGAACCAATTTAACACCCTCCAGTCTGTTGTGATCTAAAAATGAAGAAGACTTGAAAAAACTTGAATAATTATTGCAAGTGAAATGTTATGTGTTTAAAGCAACAGGATCAATTTGCAACACATAAATTTAGGATTACTCATGAAAAATACACATAGACAACAACATAAACATTGAACATAAACACATGTGCACAGCAATTGATAAAGGAGTTCACCCCTCTTATGGGCTACATCTCCTGGTCCAGCTTCCAATGGATCATTATTATTAATTGCTCAAAAATTTCTCAAAAACATGTCTTACAATGCTCAAACTGATAAACCAATGGCTTCCCAGCGTCCCAAAACCCCTGTCTGGGCTCTTTCGGCACCTCAATCGGTCGAAAAATGAAGAAGTTAGGCCTCCTGGAAGTCTCCCTCTTCAAGTTTGTTGTCTCTGGTTCTACAATTCACACTCCCCTTTCACAAACCTGGCTCACATGCTCTTTTAAGCGTAAAAACCCAGCACCGGGCACAACCGCGCCAACGGTGCAAACCGTAGGACGGTTAAGGCACCTCCAACCCCTAACTGCCTCGACACCTAGGCATATGGCCATGTCACCTCGCGCTGGGAAAAATGGTGGTTAAACCGTTTAAAAACCGTGCAATTTCCGTTGGGACCCTGCGCCAACATTTAACACACGGGTTGTGGTTTCAAACCCCACGCATACACATAATATATATATATAATACATTGCAATGCAATGTATTGCAATATAATGTATACAATGAAATGCGCGCGCGCCAAAACATTCGGGCCAATACATATATGTTGGGTCATATGTAATATAATGTGTCCACGGGTCGGGGCTAAGCCCCGGCTCGACCCCCCTTTCCTTCCAAACATAAATCAACCTTAAATATATGTTTTATGACATGGTAAACAAGGAGAAAATGGCAGTACTTTGGTTAGTAGAGAGTTATGAAGTCGTTAGTGTGGGGGGAGGTCTGGGGGTCGAAGCCCGCAGACTCCCAATACAATTTTATATAACCAAATGAACAAAATGAGGGGGACACATGGCGCCCATGGATTGGGCCACGTGTCCTCATATTACTTGCCACCAATCGGACACGTGTCACCATCCAATATGCCAACAACCAACCAATAAACAATTACCACGTCATCACCGTACGGCCTGTACGGTCCTGCCACGTCACCGTACGAACTGTACAGACTGTACGGACAGGTACAGTTAGCATCCAAAAATTTTGCCTATTTGGCTTGGCGGACAGATCGGGATATCTCCTTCATACGGAATCCGTTTGAGAAAGTAAATACACCGCCGGAATCAGGAAGACGAGACAGACACAATGGCACTATTTTCGTCGCATTCTGAGCACTTTGAAAATTGAGCAAAATTTGATCCCCTGATCACACCTCCCCATTGGGAAGCTTTTGGACCTCCAAAAGACTATCTCAGTCTATGGGAAGATGAGGGTATAGTTCCCTCACCCTTCCAACCTCAATCCACTTGGCCTTGCTTGGATTCATCCCTTTAAGACCAACTCGCAAATACTCCATGTTTCCTCGCTTCGAAGTTCACATTCTCCTGTCAAGTATGGTGTATTCCTGCAGTTCTGTTAGATACTCTGGAGAAAAATCATCTATAGAAGGAATATTAACATTCTCTCCTTGATCATCAATCAATGGAGGCTCATACAACTTCAAATTCTCAACATTAACAACTGCATACATCTGCATATACGGAGGCAAATCTAAACGAAAAGCATTGTTACCAATCTTGTCGACAATTTTGAAGGGACCATATCGAATTGGTTTCAACTTTTTAACTTCTCCTTTAAGCCTCTCCTTGCTGATGTAAAGCCACACTTCATCACCAACTTCAAAATTGTGATCAACACGATGGTTGTCATGTCTCTCTTTGTACTTGACCTGACTCTTTTCCAACTGTTCTTGCACCACCTGATGTATCGACTGAATTTGTTCAATGAACTTCTCTGCCCGATCAATATCATATTGCCCATCAACAGAAATATCTTTCCCAAAGATAAAATCTAAAGGCAACTTGGGAAAATAGCCAAAACATGTCTCAAATGGCGACGTTTGAGTCGACGAGTGCTTGGCTCGATTGTACGCATGCTGAACGTAGTGTAAATGTTCATCCCAAATCTTAGGATGCTTGCTGCAATAAGCACGAAGAAGATGTACCACTGTACGATTCACCACCTCTGTCTGACCATTTGTCTACGGATGAAAATTTGTGCTCTTCTTAAGCTTGGTGTCCATGAGTGCCCACAAACTTGACCAAAATCTTCCAACAAATCGAGAATCCCGATCAGAAATAATGGACTTGGGCAAACCAAAATGCACCCAAACATTTTGAAAGAACAACTGTGTCGTTTGTTCTGTCGTTACCTGCTTAGTACATGGCATCAATATACACATCTTGCTAAA
>ML795331.1:253078-276868 GCA_009831015.1 Picea engelmannii
AAACATTGAACATAAACACATGTGCACAACAATTGATAAAGGAGTTCACCCCTCTTATGGGCTACATCTCCTGGTCCAGCTTCCAATGGATCATTATTATTAATTTCTCAAAAAGTTCTCAAAAACATGTCTTACAATGCTCATACTGACAAACTGACTGCTCCAATGGCTTCCCAACGTCCCAAAACCCCTGTCTGGGCTCTTTCGACACCTCAATCGGTCGAAAAATGAAGAAGTTAGGCCTCCTGGAAGTCTCCCTCTTTAAGCTTGCTGTCTCTGGTTCTACAATTCACACTCCCCTTTCACAAACCTGGCTCACATGCTCTTTTAAGTGTAAAAACCCAGCACCGGGTGCAACCGCGCCAACAGTGCAAACCGTAGGACGGTTAAGGCGCCTCCAGCCCCTAACCGCCTCGACACCTGGGCATATGGCCATGTGACCTCGCGCTGGGAAAAATGGTGGTTAAACCATTTGAAAACCGTGCAATTTCCGTTGGGACCCCGTGCCAACATTTAACACACGGGTCGTGGTTTCAAACCCCACGCATACACATAATATATATATAAAATACATTGCAATGCAATGTATTGCAATACAATGTATTGCAATACAATGTATACAATGAAATGCGCGCGCGCCAAAACATTCGGGCCAATACATATATGTTGGTTCATATGTAATATAATGCGTCCACGGGTTGGGGCTAAGCCCCGGCCCAACCCCCCTTTCCTTCCAAACATAAATCAACCTTAAATATATGTTTTATGACATGGTAAACAAGGAGCAAATGGTGGTACTTTGGTTAGCGGAGAGTGATGAAATCGTTAGTGTGGGGGGAGGTCCGGGGGTCGAACCCCGCGGACTCCCAATACAATTTTATATAACCAAATGAACAAAAATGAGGGGGACACGTGGCACCCATGGATTGGGCCACGTGTCCTCATATTACTTGCCACCAATCGGACACGTGTCACCATCCAATACGCCAACAACCAACCAATAAACAACTGCCACATCATCACCGTACGGCCTATACGGTCCTGCCACATCATCGTATGGACTATACGGACAGGTACAGTCAGCATCCAAAAATTTTGCCTGTTTGGCTTGGTGGATAGATCGCGATATCTCCTTCATACGGACTCCGTTTGAGAAAGTAAATATATCGCCAGAATAAAGAAGACGAGACGGACGCAATGGCACTGTTTTCGTCGCATTCTGAGCACTTTGAAAATTGAGCAAAATTTGATCCCCTGATCATGTTGTCAACCAGTTGTTGAACCACACTTCAGTTCCTTCCTCCTCGGACCAACCTGATGTTGTTGATTCCTCTCATTCTCTGCATTTTCAATCCAACTCCTTTCAGTGTGACCCCTGTCTTCCTCGCGTCGAGGTCAATAAATTTGATGGCTCCAATCCTACAGGTTGGGTCACTCAAATGGAGAATTATTTTTCTCTGCATGGTATTACTGATGAGTTGGACAAACTTCGCTATATTGTCCTCTATCTATATCTTGAATGATGTAAATGGTGGCAATGGAATAAAAATTCATGTCAGGGGTATATTGTCTGAACCAAGTTTGTTGCAGAGCTCTATGACCGCTTTGACACTAATACCCATTATCTCAGTCATTTGACCAAGTTGAAACAGTCAGGCACAGTGGAATACTTTATATATTCTTTTGAGCATCTGGCCTTTCAAACTGAGGGTATCTCAAATGATTTCTTCCATGAATGCTTTATCAGTGGCCTAAAGGATGAAATTTGATCCCAGGTTCTCATGTTCCACCCTCAGACTTGGTTGGAAGCTACTAAATGTTCTAAAGAGGTCCAACAAGTTGTTTTTTCCCAGAACAAAAAACCCTCTTTTGTTCCTCACCCTCAACCCACTAATCCTAACCCCTTTGTCACTCCCCTCAAGGTCCAGAAATTAACTAGGGATGAAATGGATGAACACCAACTGAAGGGTTCTATAATTGTGATGAAAAATATTTTCTGGGGCACAAGTGTAAGGAACAAAAAACAATAATGACCATGTTCCTGACGAAGATGTGACAGTTCCACTTGTTGAAGAGCCCTCCCTTCCTGATGCTACCCAGGAACCCTTTGACCCACCTGAAGTTGAACCACTCATTTCCTTGCATGCCCTCACTAGCTTCTCTGCTCCACAAACCCTAAGCTAATTGGCTATATTAATAATAGGAAGGTCATCATCCTTGTTGAGTGTGGTAGAACCCATAATTTTATTCATTGTCGCATTGCCCAGGAAACCAATTGTTATATTTGTGTTGTCAATAAGTTTAAAATCGTGATAGCCAATGGTGGGTCCATGAAATGTGGTGGGAATTATGAAAATGTATGTCTTCAAATTGGACATTATCACCTGAAATATCATATGTTTTCCATTGAAATGGGTAGTTGTGACATTGTGCTAAGTGTTGAATGGTTATGCACTTTGGGTCCCATTCTTATGGATTTTAAGGAATTAACCATGAAACTCTAAAAATACGGAAAAATGTATTACTTACAAGGTCTCACAGTTGGTTCTCCTAAGATCATCAGCTCCCATCGCATGGAAAATCTCCTCAATAAAGGCCACTCCGGTATTATTTCTCAACTCCATTCTATTCAAATAGTTGAGACACCCTCTGTGCATCCTGACCTCCAAGTTATTCTCTCCAAAAACCAAGACATTTTTTCCACTCCTCAGGGACTTTTGCCTTCTCATGGTGTTCATGATCATTCCATACCCTTTGTTCTTGGAAGTATTCCTCCCAATGTTCACCCTTATTGTCATCCATTTGCCCAAAAGAATGAAATTGAGAAAATAGTGCATGAATTTCTACAAGCGGGTGTTATCCGCCCTAGTACCAACCCTTATTCTTATCTTATGGTCATGGTACTTAATAAATAAGGTACTTGGAACATGTGTCCTAACTTTCGTACCCTCAATAAAATCACCACCAAGGACAAGTTTCCAATTCCTGTCATTAATGATCTCTTGCATGAGTTGAGTGGTGCTCAATATTTCACTAAAATTGATCTGTGTTTTGGCTACCACCAGATACATATGCAAGATGCTGACATCCCCAATACTTCCTTTCAAACACATGAGGGTCACTATGAGCTCTTGTTCATGCCCTTTGGCATGTGAAATGCCTCCTCCACCTTCCAAAGCCTCATGAATCATGTCTTTTGTCCTTTTCTCCGTCATTTTGTCTTAGTTTTCTTTGATGATATTCTCATCTATAGTAGAACCTGGAAATCCCATCTTGCCCATGTGGATCGAGTTCTTGATCTACTCTCTCAGCATCAAATTTTCCTCAAACACTCTAAATGTGCCTTTGGCACCTTGGAAGTCAAGAACTTGGGTCATATTTTTGGCAAGGTTGGTGTCTGGGTAGATCCTAAGAAGATTGAAGCAATGCAGGATTGGTCTCTCCCCAAGACTATCAAAATCTTGTGTGGTGTTCTAGGTTTAACATGCTATTATCACATGTTTGTTCATAATTATGGAAATATTGTGGCACCTCTCACTACTCTACTTAAAAATAATCATTTCACTTGGACTCCTGCAACTGATATGGCATTTCAAGCATTGAAGGCAACTATGTGCACTAATCCGGTCTTGGCCCTTCCTGATTTCACAAATACCTTTGTCCTAGAATTTGATGCCTCTGGGAGAGGAATTGGAGCGGTCCTTATGCAAGAGGGAATACCTTTGGCCTTCACCAGCAAACAATTGTCAGAACTCTATTTGCTCCAATCAATCTATGAAAAGGAAATGTTGGCTATTCTGAATGTAGTGGATCTCTAGCACCCTTATCTCTTGGGGAAACACTTCCAAATTAATATAGATCATCAAAGCCTCAAGTATTTTCTAGAGAAACGATCTTCATCTCCAAAGTAACAAAAATGGGTAACTAAACTATTTGGATATGATTATGAGATCATTTACAAGAAAGCTAAAGAAAATTTGGTTGTTGACACTCTTTCTCAGAAATATGAAGATGAAGGGTCCATGTTTTCCCTATCCTTCATTGTACCAGATTGGCTCCAAGTTGTTTTCCAAGAATGGATAGAAGATCCTAACATTTTGCATCTAATCCAACAATTGCAAGCCAATTCTCCAGTTTCCCCAAGGTACTCTTGGCACAATGATGAGCTTCACTACAAAGGCCATTTGTATTTAAGTAAACAGTCACAACTTAAATCCACAGTGCTTTCTAAGCTTCGTGCTACTCCCATAGTTGAGCACTCAAGGTTTCCCGAAACCTATGACAAGGTAAAACGTTCTTTTTTTTTGGGATGGTATGAAAAAGGACGTTCACACTTTTGTGGAAGAATGTGATGTTTGTTAACACAACAAGGGAGAAACCATCAAATCCCCTGGCACACTCCAACCGCTTCCAATTCCACCCACTATTTGGAGGGACATATCTATGGATTTCATTGTGGTATTACCTAAATCAAGCAATAAGTCAGTCATCATGGTGGTAGTTGATCTTCTTTCCAAGTATGCTCATTTATGTGCTCTTCAACATCCTTTTATTGCATCCATTGTGGATCAAATTTTCAAGGATCATATCTTCAAGCTTCATGGCATGCCTCATTCTATTGTTTCTTATTGAGACCCCACTTTCACCAACAATTTTTGGCAAGAACTATTCAATCTACAGGGCACCCAATTGCATCTCAGCACTGCCTATCATCCCCAAACTGATGGTCAACTGAAGTTGTCAACAAGTGTTTGGAGACTTATTTGAGGTGTTTTGCCTCTGAAAAGAAAAATCAATGGGCTCAATGGTTACCATTAGCTGAATGGTGGTACAACAAATCTTACCATATAGCTACTCGCATGACTCCTTTTGAAGCAGTATATGGACAAAAGACACCTTCCATTCTCTCCTACATGTCAGGTGTCTTGAAGGTTCAGGCAGTTGACCAAAAACTTACAGTTTAGGAAGTTATTCTTATACCCTCAAAGAGAATTTGGTCATGGCTCAGAATCGCATGAAGCAATAAGTCGATCAAGGTCGCTCAGAACGTCAATTTTTTTAAGGAGACTAGGTATTTCTTCGACTGCAACCTTATAAACAAACTTCACTCAAGGCCAAACATTGTCATAAATTGGCGCCCAAATTTTATGGTCCTTATACAGTTCTCAAGCGCATGGGACATGTGGCCTATTAGTTAGATTTTCCTAGTTATTCTAAGATCCATCATGTTTTTCATGTCTTCTGCTTAAAGAAGGTGATTGGAACTAAGTTCGAAACTCAAACTAGACTTCCTGAGTTGGATGAAGAAGGATCCATATGGTTGCAGCCAAAAGCAGTTTTGGATCTGTTATCTCACAATTTGTAGCTAGGTCATAGGCTAGAGGATAGAGGCCAAACTGGCGTAACAGGAACCTTCCCCACCCAATGTCACCTCAATGGGGAGGTTCTTTCTATTTAGGGATTTTAACCCAGGGGAGACGTCCTCGGCAACCTGGGGTTTTGAAGAGGCCAAAATTTAAAGGTCAAGGAAAAAGTTCCTCCTCACAGGTTACCACCAAAGGTCAGATAGTTAGGCTAATCAGCCAATAAAGAAGTGTATGCCCAAATGAGAACACCTGCCCAGAACAAGACAATAGCAAAATTATATATATGCAGGCTATAATTCAGTGGGTTAGTACTTCATGTAACTATCTGACATCAATATATAAGCAATGTGAAACAACATATATTAATGAGATCAACGTTTTGTCATTATAGAAATGGAGAAGTATCAATTCATTAATAATTATTGAGATGATGTAATCAACAATGTATCTAACCAATATTTTACTCAATAAATGATTTAAGACATCATATAATTTCTTATCATCAAAATTTGCTACGTCAAGATGGAATAACCGAGTATGACGTCAGCCTAGTTAGGGTTAGCTAGTTAGTTAGGGTTTCAAATTTAAAAGTTTTAAGAGGTTGTTTGAGAACTATCACTTCAACGTTGTGGATTTAAGATCAGTGCCTAGGGGTAGATGGAGTCAATTTAGGAGAGGACACAAAGTTGAAGGAGTAAAGGCTAAGGACAAGAGGGAAGGTTTCTAGAGTGCTGCAATGGCAGGGCCCTAGAATCAAAACCCTAGGGGAAAGAGGCTCACTCCGGTGTTTCTTAAGAAAGGCCTTGTGCTCTTTCCTCCTTCCTTAGGTCAAACTTGGAAAAATGGATAGCAGAGGAGATAAGTTAAAACAAGAGAATGAGGTGAGGGAGAGTGTTGCAATGGCAAGGCTCTATCACCAAACCCTAGAAGATGGACGGCCCTAGGTGTAGATAACCTAGGCCTGGGACGTCACCTTCTTTTTAACCTTTAAAAACACAGCTAGCACAAGTGAAAAGAGTGTAGCAAAGGCTAGGCTCTTTTTTCCTTCTTCAATGGATGAATATTTCTCCTTAAGGGGACATGAAACAAGGACCTACTTGTGTGCTTGTCACCTAGGGTTTTAAATTAGCAAATTTATAAGTAAATGCAAGAATATAAACCTACAACCATTCAATTAAGAAGTTTTGCAAGAAAAACACTTACATATCATGATGAAAAAGCATGTGCAAACCCTAGTTGTAAACCTTCCTTCAAGAGAAATGCCAAATATGCTAAGAAAATCCTTCCATCAACAAGTGCGCCTCACTTTAAAAGACCAGATACCCAATAAGGGTGCAAAAATCAGACCTCACAAGAGAGTGAGTTGTGTGTTGTGTCCAAATGAGGGAAAAACATCCTCAATATATAGTGTATCATGACCTATAATTAAAATTAGGTCATTAAAATAGCTGACAAGGCTACAAACCAAAAATCATATTGTTTTCACATTAAATGTTTTCTAAAACCCTAAATGAGCAAAAGATGAGACGTCAATCCCTCCTAGGGGAGACGTTAGGCCCTTTTGGGGCTAGTGCAGCATCCAGAAGTCAAACGTTAGCCCTCCTTAGGCTTCTCCAAGCTACCACACATGCCAGCTATCCTGTCAAACTGCCACATGCTCAATATGATGTCAATGGCTCCTGGGTGACATCCTGGCCATCAAAGGGAAAATGTTCCATTTGAAATGGGTCAACCCCCTTGGGCTACGCTCAGCCAAAGTGTCCTAGATGGAATGTCCTTATTCTTCTCGTGTTTAAAGGCTCGACCAATCACTGTCCTATCTCTGCCCCTGATGGGGTCCCAACAACCATCTGATGGGCTCTTCAGCCCCATGGAGGTCCGAACTAATCATCTCCCCATGTGTACCGATCCAGCTGGTACCTGTCTGTCGGGCATGGTCCTACACATCAAAATATTCTCCATCCATGGGCTCATTAGTCACAGGGATCATAGAAATGTTAATCATATTTCATCATTAATGTTATCAAACATATGCATAAAAACCCTGATATATCATTCAATAGCTCAAAGATATTACAAAGACCTACAATACACAGTCGAAGAAAAATACAAAATACCCTATTGTGCCAGAAAAGGAAAGTCTCGAGAGGGTATCATCCAAGCCATGTAAAATGGGGTGATGTGGTCAAGGGATGTCCAGACATACGGGTAGAGTGAAAGACAGGGATGCATGATATTACCTGTGGGTGCCTTTGTAGAAGGTGAGTTGTACCCATCATGGATGCAATTCTTTCCAAGCCCTTTATTGCCTTATTCTTTCTTTTCTTTATTGCTTTTTCTTTTTTATTTCAAGGTCTAACTAGAGGAAACTATCTTATCATGGTGACCAGAGCTGACAGTGTTACCCACAAGCACTTTCACAGATATGATAAGGATGACTCGTGATGAGACCCCCTTTCCCTTGGCCATGCAACCAAAGGTCACTGCCCTGGCGTGGTAACCAGATAGTGGAAATGTCATTCTATTAGGTACCCATGAACATAATAGGCTGGCTCATGATGATACCCCCTATCCTCTTGGCCAGGCCTTGTTTTTTTTTTTTTTTCTTCAGGTCCCTTTTGTTTCTTACAGAGAGGCTTTTTATTGCCTTCTCGGGGATCCCTGGGCAAGGCATCTCTAGGTTTCATTTTATGGATTTTATCTTTTACCATCTTCTTTTACCTTCTAGGCCTTTAGCCCCTTCTTCCCACGAGATAAGGTGCAACCCCACAAATAGATCATACTAATGCCTGGACTAAGGGAATGGGACAGATGAGTGGGAGATAAGATGTAAAAGTGATGATATGATGGGAGAGGACGATGGCTCTTCAAAAATCCCCCCAGTGGTAAACCAAAACCTATGGGTACAGGCTTGCTAGGACACCCTGTCAATCCCCCCAACATGGTCAAGTGGGTTAATGTAAGATCCAAGAAGTTGTCAAAAATAAAAGGAGTAAGATGCATATATCTAAAGGTTATAATGATCACAAGTGACACATACCATGATACCTGAACCAATTACCTCATGGAGCAAGAGTCTTCTCTGATACAAGTCCAAGCTGAAGGTGATGGATGTTGTTGCTGCTGACAGGACAAGTCTGATGAAGGAGAAGAAAGATGGGCCCTCCAGGGCCATGCTCAGGTCAATCCTGCTCTCGGTACTCCATGTTTAGGACCTATGGGCCTCGAGACATGATCTCCTAGTTATCCCATAAAATCAAGAATAACAGGACCAGCGTGAGTGTCGTCTTCGTCAGCACACCATCAAGGAAGTGTTAGTCCAGTGGAAAGATATAACTCTCGCAGATGCCACCTGGGATTTAGCTCTCATTCTGCAGCAATTTCCTCATCTCAATACTTGAGGACAAGGTTTATTTTAAGGGGGAGGGCATGTTAGAGACCTAATCTACCTAACCCCTCAAGTGGGTAAAATAATCTATTTCCATGTAATAAAGTTCAATATTAATAAGGCCTAGCAATATGGTGGAATAAGTCAATTGTAAGAAGACCTGATAAAAGCTTCCTCTTCTATAAGGATCTTCCTCTAGATTGTTCTTTTGGATAGATAGATTTAGTATAAATAAGAGTAGAGGGTATGAGAAGTTTTGTCTTGGAAAATTATTTTAATAGAGCTCTACTCTGTTGGAGGTTTCCCCCTCGAAGAGGTAAGTGAACATTGTTTCCTATCAATATAGGTATAATTCTAGTGTTGTGGTTCCATATAATTTGTTGTTCTGTTGTTATCTCTGCAATATTTCCGTATTTTGTTGCGATCTCAGTATTATTCTCTGCATTATTTCTCTATTTTACTAATATAATAGATCTGGTACCTTACATATATGAAAGTGGTCGGATTCTGTATATGCACATTTACAGAAATGTCCAGCTTCCATATATGCATATTTACGGAAGCCAACTTCCGTAATGTGCATATATTGAAGAACTTTTGTATATGCACATTTACGGAAACCATCTTTCGTAAATGCACATTTACATAAGCCACCTTCCATATATGCACATTTATGGAAGCCACCTTTCATAAATGAACATATATTGAAACACTTCCATATATGCGCATTTATGGAATCAACCTTCCGTATATGCAACTTATGTATATGTAGATATACGGAAGTGGTCAACTTTCATATATGCGCATTTATGGAAATGACTAGCTTTTGTATATGCGTATTTTCATAAGCCACCTTCTGTAAGTGTGCATGTATTGAAGCACATTCGTATATGATCATTTACGAAAGACACTTTCCATAAATGTGCATTTACAGGAGCCACCTTTCGTAGATGCACATATATTGAAGTACTTTCGTATATGTGCATATATGGAAGACACATTCTATATGTGTGGCTTCCATATATGTGCATATACAAAAGTGTTCGGCTTTCGTATATGCGTATTTACGAAATCCACCTTTCGTATATGCACATATGTTGAATCACTTCCATATATGGGAATTTACGGAAGCCGACCACTTTTGTATATGCACATATACGGAAGTGGTCATCTTCCATATATGCTCATTTATTAAATCTAACCACTTCTGTATATGCACATTTAAGGAAGTGCTTCCATATATGCACATCTATTTAATACATCCACTTCCATATATGGGCATTTAAGGAAGGGCTTCCATATACGCGCATTTATGGAAACCACCTTCCATATATGTGCATTTAAGGAAGCCACCTTCCGTAAATGTGCATATATTGAAGCACTTCCATATATGTGCATTTATGGAAGCCACCTCCATATATGTGGTTTCTATATATGCACATATACAAAACTGGTCAACTTCCATATATGCCTATTTACTGAGGTGGCTAGCTTCCTAATATGCATATTTACGGAAGCCACCTTTCGTAAATGTGCATATACGAAAGCCACCTTCCGTATATGCACATATACAGAAGTCACATTTCGTGTATGTAGCTTTTGTATATGCGCATGTACAAAAGTGGTTGAATCCCATATAGGCACACTATATGGAAGTGGCTAGCTTCTGTGTATGAGCATATATGGAACTTCTTTTGTATATGTGCATTTATGGAAGCCGACCATTTCCTGTTGAATTTTTACATATATTTTTAGATCTGATCATTATTTCCTTATGATGTTTATGCCACTATTATCATAGAATAATTACACACTAAAAATTTCAACCAATTTATACAGCGGAAACAATAGGATCAATAAAAGATATCCATGCACAATAGACATAAGATTTATCTTGGGAAAACCCAGACTCGGGAGAAAAAAACCCAAAAAACTTTTCTCTAAAAGAATTTCCTTGTCCAAAAAAATCACCATAAAGAATCTATGCACATATATGTTTTATTGCAACAAGATAGAAGCATCACACTACTGCAAGATAGATTAGTAAAAACCTTAACAAGGTGATAAACTGTTGCAACAATACTTCTCCAAGGCTAGCGAGCCTCTCTGCAAGATAGTGCACCACTAGGAGATAGATCACACCCCAAAACATCAAACCAAAACCACTCTTGCAACTCACCCCTGAAACTGCTACATCTTCCTTGGTATAGCGAGCTTGTTGTGGATGAGGTATGAGTGAGTTGTGTGTATCAATGTGAGGAATAGGCATCCTATTTATACCAAATGGTTCACCCCAAATTCACTTAGGTAGGGTCGACTTGACCTTCTTGTCCTTTAACTTTATTTGATTTCTTTTGTTGCTTTTACAAGTGTTTCTTCAATGGTTCAATAGAGTTGACTCAATATTCTTGTCTTCTATGTTCTTATATTTTCTTCTTGTCTTTGCATTTATGGAAGGGATTCCATATATGTGTATTTACTAAATCCACCTTCCATATATGCGCATTTACAGAAGCCACCTTCTGTAAATGCACATATATGGAAGCACTTCCATATATGTGCATACATGGAAGTCACATATCCTATATGCGACTTCTGTATATGTGCATATATGAAAGTGGTCATCTGTCATATATGCACATACACAAAAGTACTTCTGATATGAGGCTTTCATAAATTCTTTTCTACAAAAGTGGTCGGCTTCTGTATATGTGCATATACAAAAGTGCTTATGTATATGCACATTTATGGAAGCTGGCTACTTCTGTATATGCACATTTATGAAATGGATTCTATATATGTGCATTTTTGTAAGCCACCCTCCGTAAATGCGCATATTTTGAAGAACTTCCATATATAAATTATTTACGGAAGCCACCTTCCATATATGCACATATAAGGAAGTGGTCGACTTTCGTAAATGCGCATATACAGAAGTGCTTTAGTATATGCACATTTATAGAAGTGATTCCATTTATGCACATTTACGAAAGTCACCTTCTGTATATTTGGCTTCCATATATGTGCATATACGGAAGTGGTCATCTTCTGTATATGCACATATACAGAATGTGCATATACAAAAGTGCTTTTGTATATGCTCTTTATGGAAACTAGCCATGGACACTTCCGTATATGCACATTTACGAAAGCCATCCATGGACACTTTCGTATATGTGCATTTATTGAAGGGCTTCAATATATGCACATTTATGAAAACCACCTTCCATAAATGTGAATTTAAGGAAGCCACCTTTCGTAAATATGAATATATGGAAGCACTTTCGTATATGCATTTTTACGTAAGTCATCTTCCGTATATGTGGCTTCCATATATGTGCATATATAAAAGTGGTCAACTTCCGTATATGCGCATATATAGAAATGGTCAACTTCCATATATGCCTATATATATAAGTGCTTCCATATATACGCATTTAAGGAAGCCACCTTCCATATATGTGGCTTTTGTATATGCACGTATACGGAAGTGACTTCCAACTTCCATATATTCGCATATATGGAAATGATTCCAAATATTCACTTTTATGGAAGTCGACCACTACCATATATGCACATTTACAGAAAGACTTCCATAAATGCACATTTAGGGAAGCCACCTTCTATATAAGTTCATTTATGGAAGCCACCTTCTGTGTATGCGAATTTAGGTAAGCAACCTTCTATGTATGTGACTTTTGTATATGCGCATATACGAAGGTGGCTGACTTTTGTATATGCACATGTACGAAACTACTTCTGTATATGTGCATCTATGGAAGTGCTTCCATATATGTGCATATACAGAAGTCGGCCACTTCAGTATATGTGGCTTCCATGTATGCACATATATAAAAGTGGTTCCATATATGTGCATTTACGAAAGTCACCTTCCGTATATGCGCATATACAGAAGTGGTCGACTTTCATATATTCACATATATGGAAGAGATTCTGCATATGCATATTTTTCAAATTCATCTTCCATATATGAACACATAGAAATCCACATATACAAAAGTTGACTTTTGTATATGCACATATATGGAAGTTGGTTTCTGTAAATGTGCATATATGGAATCACTTACGTAAATGCGCATATATGGAAGTCGATCAGTTTTGTATATGTGTATATGCGGGAGCCACTTATGTATATGCACATTTTTGGAAATTCTTCCATATATGTGCATATACGGAAGCCACTTCTGTATATGTGCATATACAAAAGCTACTTTCGTATATACACATTTATGGAAGTGCTTCCATATATGTCCATATACGAAAGTCACTTCCATATATGTGCATATATTAAATTTGATCAGTTTTGTATATGCACATTTATGGAAGTGCTTTGATATATGTGAGTTTATAGAAGCCACCTTCCATATATGATGCTTCCATGTATGTGCATATCTGGAAGTTGGCCCCTTATGTATATGAGTATATACGGAAGTCACATATACAAAAAGTGGCTTCCGTAAATACACATATATAGAAGCACTTCCGCAAATGCACATATTGATCTGAATTTATGTAGGAATGCAACAAAATACACAAATAACCATGAATACAAAGACGCAGTGGAAATAACACTTCATTTCATTAATATCAAAGAACTGAAATTTGTTTATAGATAGAATGGAAATAAACTAGCTAGGGCGCTGGTAGCTTATCTCTGAGAAGAGATGTGGCAGCTACAGGCCTCTGAAATATGTGTTACAATGAGGCTTGAAGGTCTATATATTATTGAGAAACAATGGAAACCCTAAATATCCAAAAACCTAACCCTAGGAGATGAAACGCCAAAATATGGGCCCCGTTGGGGTAAATTGGTACATCAATTTCCCGGGGTCGTAACTTTGGCATATTATCTCAGTTTGACACGCATGATACATCGTTAGAAATATCTATACGAGGACTACAACTGCTAACATCAAATATTGAGTACAAACGAACTCATATTGGTCGAACTTTTGATTCCCAAAAAACGTCGTTTAGGGCCTCAAAACGGCTCCAGAAGTTTAGGACCCGAAAAACTACCAAAAATAGTAAATTGTGCTACAATTAAGGAAACTGAAAAACTGAAAGAAAAAATGGTGGGGTGGAATAGGCGGTTGGCCACCAATATCCACCTAGATCATTCCTCCCCCCTTAGGAAGCAATGGTACCCATTGCATTGATTTCCTCCATGAGATGAGGAAAATTCTGCTGAACTTGGTCCCTGGTGAGCCACTTGCCCTGGTGAAGGAGTTGTCCTACTTTGACAACTTGATATAGATGGATCCTCTACTGACGGGTGTTCTTGATCTATGTTTCACTAATCTTATCAGTTGTGGCTTGTTCCATGTAGTCTGGATTTAACTTTGTTGGTGTGAGTTGTTCTACCATGTCAAATGTGTCCAGTAGAGGTGGAAAGTAGGGCCGAAGGTGGTCCACATTGAACACTGGGTGCAGACCAAGGGATGGTGGAATACTGAGCTCGAAGGAATTGTCCTCTATAGCCTTGGTGATGTTGTATGGCCCATATCAGAGTAGGCGAAGCTTGTGGTGGGGTCCAGCGAGGCGCTCCTTGTGCAAATGTAGCCACACTTTGTTGTCCACCTAGAAGTTGTGTTGCACCCGATGTTGATCATGTCGTTGCTTGTACTTAGCATTGGATCTGTCCAATATGTCATGAACTTGATGTCGAATGTTCTAAATGCACTCAATGAAGTTGTTCGCCTTGGCATCTTCAGACTGGACATGAATCGAATCAGCCTGAGTAGCTGCAAAGGGCATGGCTACGTCAATGGGACATAGTGGATGGAATCCCAAGCACACCTGAAAGGGACTATAGATGGAGGGCTCGGTTATAGCTATGTTGTACATAGGGGAGGATCTCATCCCATGTGCATGGATGCTTTGAGTTGTACATGTGCAAAATGTGTACGATCATCCTGTTGACGACCTATATCTGACCATTAGTTTAGGGATGGAAAGTTGTGGACTTGGTGAGCTTGGTGTCCAACATTGACCAGAGGCTGGACCAAAATGTACTAAGGAACTTGTTGTCCCAATCTGAGATGATAGACTATGGGATCCCAAAGTGTAGTTGTTATTGCATAGTTTGTATCTAGGTCAAATGGCTATGAAGTAGAAGGCCAAATTGGCATAACAGGAACCTATCCCACACAATGTCACCATGATGGGGAGGTTCTTTCTCTTTAGGGTGGTTAGGCCTAGGGGAGACGTTCCTGGTAACCTGGATTTTTGAAGAGGCAAAAGTTTAAAAGTCAAAGTAAAGTTTCCCCTTCACAGGTCACCACCAAAACAGATAGTCCCAGCTAAACAACCAATAATGAAGTGTAGACCCAACGAAGAACACCTGCCCAGAACAAAGAAACAACAAAACAATATATATGCAAGCTATGATTCAATAGGTTAGTACTTCATAAGACTATCTGATATCAGTATATAAGCAATTATAACAATAAATATTGACGAAGTCAATGTTTGTTAATACAACAATGAAATAATATCACTTCACCAATAAATATCAAGATGATGTAGTAATCAATGTGTCCAATCAATCCTTATTCAATAAATGCATAAAACCACCATCCAATTGCCTAATAAATGAGAGTTTTTGCATCAAGATGAGATAACCAAGGGTGACGTCAGCCTTATTAGGGTTAGTAGTTACTTAGGGTTTCAATTTAGAAAAGGTTTTGAGATTTGTTTGATTACTTTAACTTCAACATTGGAGGACTTAGATCAATGCCTAAGGGTTAATGGAGTCAAAAAAAGTGAAGGGTGCACAAGTTGAAGGGGACAAGATTTCAAAGGACTAGAGGGAAAGGTTTCAAGGTGCTGCTAAAGAAGGGCCTCAAAGACGGAACCCTAGGGGAGAGAGGCTCACTTCGGTGTTGCTAAAACAAGGCTTCGTGCTCTCTCCTCCTTCCCAGCAAACAACTGGCTCAATAAAAAGCAAAATCAAGACAAGAGAGTTTAAAGAGGGAGAGTGTTGCTAAGGCAAGGATTTTTCATCAAACTCTAAAAGAAAATGGCCCTAGGTGTAGATAACCTAGGCCTAGGACGTCCTCTTCCTCTTGAAGTTTAAATGTATGGCTAGCTTAAGGGAAGAAGAAAGAAGGAGTGTAGCTATGGCTAGGCTCTTTTCTTCTTCTTCAATGGCTAAAAGGTTTTTCTATCAAGGGACATGACACAACAACCTACTTGTGTGTTTGTCCCCTAGGGTTTTGATTCAGCAATATTTATAAATAGATGCAAGAAATTAAACTACAACCATTCAATCAAGAAGTTTTACAGAAAAATACTTACAAATCATTAAGAAAATAACCATGCAAACCATAGTTGTAAACCTTCCTTCAAGAAAAACACCATAGAATGCCAAAAATCTCCTCCTTAAACAACTCCTTCCTTAGTTCAACCAATAACCCCAATAGGGCACAAAAATCAGACCTCACCAATAAGTGAGTGATGTGTTATGATAAAATGAGGATAAAACTCATCAATATATACTCTATCAATGACCCAAATTAATTTCTAAGTCATAAAAAGGCCAACAAGGCCATAATATTGTTTTTACATTGAATTGTCAAATTAAAACCCTAACTAAGTTGTTAAAAGGGTAAAATATCCTTTAAGGGAGGTACTAGCCCCTTCTAGGGAAAACAAGACATCTAGGAGCAAAACGTTAGCTCCCCAGGGGCCTCTCCAACATGCCACACGTGCCACTGTTGCCCAGTCTACCTCCAAAAATGTCCATGAAGTTGGATTACGTCATGGTGAGGATGGGGACGTCCTAAGCCTTCCAAGGCCATCGTTCCACTAAAAAGGGGTCATTCCCCCTAGGCTGGGCTTTGCCAAGGTGCCTCTGATGGAATGTCCTCTTCTTCTCTAGTGTAAGACCCTGATCAACCATTGTCCTATCTCTGTCCCTTGATGGGGTCTCAGCATCCACCTGGTGGGATCTTCAACCCCATGGAGGTCCGAACTGATCATCTCCCCATGTGTACCGGTCCAAATGGTACTTGTCCGTCGGGCATGGTCCTGCACATCAAAGATTATGCCCTCCATGGGCTCATCAGTCACCAAGATCATAGCAATTTCAATCACATTTCATCATCAATATTATCAAACATATGCATAAGACCCTAATACACCAGTCAATAGCTCAAAGACATTACAAAAACCTACAATACAAGACTGGATAAAAAGACAAGATGTCCTATTGGGCTAGCTTCCACAAGGAAAGGAAATTCTCCAGGAGGACTTCATACAAGACATGTAAGTGAGGTGATGTGGCTAGGGGATATCCATTCATGTGGATGAAGTGAGAGCCAAGGGTGCATAATGTTATCTATGGGTGCCTTTGTAGAAGGCGAGTTGTACCTGTCATGGATGCATTTTTCCAAGCCCATTCTTGCCTTTATTCTTTTCTTTCTTTATTCTTTTATTTTATTTTTCCTTTTTTATTCAAGGGATAGCCAGAGGACACTTCCTTGGCATGGTGACCAGAGCTGACAGCGTTACCCACAAGTACTTTCACAGAGATGATAAGGTTGGCTCGTGATGAGACCCCCTTTCCCTTGGCCATGCAACCAAGGGTCACTGCATTGGCGTGGTAACCAGATGGTGGAAATGTCATACTGCTAGGTACCCATGAACCTAATAGGCTTTCTCATGATGAGACCCCCTATCCTCTGATTAGATCTTATTTCTTATTTTCTGGGTCCCTCTTATTTCTTGTTGAGAGGATTTTTATTTCCTTCTCGGGGATCCCTAGGCAAAGCATCTCGAGGTTTATTTTTTAGGATTTTATCTTTTACCAGTTGCTTTTACCTTCTGGACCATTAGCCCCTTCTTCCCACGAGATAAGGTGCAACCCTACAAATAGATCAATCCAATTCTCGGACAAGGGGAATGGGATAAATGAGAGGGAGATAAGATGAAAGAGTGGTGGTATGATGGGAGCGGACGATGGCTCTTCCTAAATTCCCCCAATGGCAAACCAAGACCTATGGGTATAGGCTTGCTAGAGAACCCTGTCAATCTCCCCAAGCATGGTCAAGTGGGATAATGTAATATCCAAGTGGTTTTCAGAGATAAAAGGAATCAGATGCATATATTTAAAGGTTTTAATGATCAAAGGTGACACATACCATGATACCTAGACCAATTACCTCATGGAGAAAGAACCTTCTCTGATACAATACCAAGCCAAAGGTGATGGATGTTGTTGTTGCTGACAAGATGAATCTGATGAGAGAAGAAAGGGATGGGCCTTCTAGGGCTATTCTCAGGTCAATCCTGCTCTCGGTACTCCATGTCTAGTACCTATGGGCCTCGAGACACGATCTCCTAGTTATCCCTAGAAATTGGGGATAACATCTGGCTCCAACTCGGGGACATGTGCTCACCGTAGAGCGCACGAGAACCTCAGCATCTCTGGAATAACCTGAAGACCTGCTCAATCTTGATAGGGGCATTAGTAACAAAAATGGGGCAGTAATTCCACCCCAACGTGTATAGACATATATACTAAAATGAAGCAATCAATGAGTAAGAAGATGAAAACAAACTTCTTACCTGTACTTATCTGTTGGTTGGAATGTTGGTTGTAGTCAAACAAACAGTGAAGCCAATCCAACAATGTTCCTCGATACCTTCCTTTATGCTTCATCATAAACCAAAATAGTGATAAATCAAGCACAAAAATTTCATGGGTTAGAATATATATCATATCATCGGAAATCTCAAAGTCTAACTCATGGAGGCAGGTGGGAGGGAAAAAGTGATCCCAATGCATACTCTCAAGAGAGTGCTTAATCCATCTCATGAATGGATTGTGAAAAGTCAAAGGTTCAGGAGACTGACTCGAGGAATCTGAATGTTGGCTACCTTGGATGTCTTCACAACTTGAGGCCCAAGGAGGGCTTAGCAAAAACTGAAAGGATGAATGACCATTCCTAAAGAGGAGGTTGGAACACTGTGATAATAGGCTTCTTCTTGAGGCACTCAACTTTCCCCTAAAATACCGAATGAGGTTTTTCCTTACGGGAGACTTGGGATAAGGGACATGTTTCCAAACCACACCTTTAGTGACATAGGGAGGTAAAGTGATCAAAGGGGGGTGGAAAATATTATCACAAGTATCCTGCCTCAGGGAAGTAACTTCCTTATTTTTATCAATATCTGAGCATAGTGTTGGTTAATAACTTTCTTCATAGGATAAATCTAAGTGCTCAGATGGATAGTCATCAAAGTCCTCAAGGTATGATCAAAAATCAATCAGAGAGCATAGCATTTGGTCATCCTTGGGTGTCTGAATAAGGTTAGGTTCTTGTTGCCACATGTCAAAATTATTAGTAAATTCATGTGATAAATGCAAAGGCAACCTTTGGAAAGGACCATCAATGTCATACATGGGATTTTCATCATACCTAATCATATCCCATCCACATTTCCCGACATGTATGAATTCATCAAAATTATCAACAAAGTCATTATTTTCATCATAACATGAAAGGATTAAAACATCTGATACTTCTTTTCTCTCTACATCATAAAATAAATAATCATTGAAAGTTTTGAAATAACTCACCTTGTTTAATCCTTCCTATGCAGGAGCTTCAAGTGTTCAGATAACTTCATCAAGTTGAAGATCTGCCTCCACATCTTCAGTATTGAGACATGGAGGATCAAGCTTGTCCAAGGGTTCCATTTCCTCTTCACTCTCTGAGTCATAGAACAAGGTATCATCAAAAAACTGGAAAGGAAAATGACTTACCCCATTCTCTTCATCTTGTGCAGATGGAATAGGATCTTGGAGAGCTTTGTCAGATGGAGGAGTGGTTATTGGTGCTTCATCCTCACAATTTGCTTTTCTAGGTACATCTTCACTGCATTCTCTTGGATTATGGGAGAGGACTTGCTCCTCTTCAAGGGGTTGATAATGGTCTTCATAAACCTCGTCTTTTATATCAAAGGATTCTTGGTATTGATCATGATATGCCTTCCTGAGATCTTCTACAATCTTAGTGGTGAATCCTTTGTCATCTAAGGCTACCATGAGGTTTTGAAGGACATCTTCATACGTTTGGAAATGTGGCTTAGTAAGGTTTATAAACCTATTGTTGAGTTGTATGAAAGATGATATACTCCTATCCTTGCAAGAACTCTTAAAAGGATCTTGTAAGTAGGATGGCAGAGTGAGTAAGAACAATTTTATAAGAGCATCCTCTCCTCCCAACTTTATCTCTCTCAAATACTCCAAAAAATTTACGATGTGAGGAGTTGGGAGGCCCAAAAACGTTGGAGATTTGTTTAGCCATTTTATATCAAAGTAATTTGGGTATCCTTGAAAATTTCTGAAATCAATACTCGAATACATTTGTTCCCAGTGTGCCATGATCCCATAACTTGGAAATATCACAGAAAGTGAGGTGGCACCCTGATAAAATTAGTGGAGTCGCCAGATAATTTGCTTGAAACTATCAAAGGATAAGGGAAAACACCCTAGTGGAGTCACCAGGTAAGCTTGTTAGATAAAACTCTAGAGGCAAGGCTTACCAAAAAGATTTGTCGTTTGAGGAGAATTGACTCAGTGTTCCCTAGCAATGGCGCCAAAATGTTATCGCACAGTTTGTAGCTAGGTCAAATGGCTATGAAGTAGAAGGCCAAACTGGCGTAACAGGAACCTATCCCACCCAATGTCACCATGATGGGGAGGTTTTTTCTCTTTAGGGAGGTTAGGCCTAGGCGAGATGTCCCTGGTAACCTGGAGTTTTGAAGAGGAAAAAGTTTAAAAGTCAAAGTAATTCCCCCTTCACAGGTCACCACCAAAACAGATAGTCCCGGCTAAACAACCAATAATGAAGTGTAGGCCCAAAGAAGAACACATGCTCGGAACAAAGAAACAACAAACCAATATATATGAAAGCTATGATTCAATGGGTTAGTACTTCATAAGACTATCTGATATCAATATATAAGCAATTATAACAATAAATATTGACGAAGTCAATGTTTTTTAATACAACAATGAAATAATATCACTTCACCAATAAATATCAAGATGATGTAGCAATCAATGTGTCTAATCAATCCTTATTCAATAAATGTATCAAACCACCATCCAATTGCCTAATAAATGAGAGTTGTTGCATAAATATGAGATAACCAAGGGTGACATTAGCCTTCTTAGGGTTAGTAGTTAGTTAGGGTTTCAATTTAGCAAAGGTTTTTAAAGTTGTTTGATCACTTTAACTTCAACATTGGACGACTTGGATCAATGCCTAAGGGTTAGTGGAGTCAAAAAAAGTGATCGTTGGATCCTATCTTAACTTCCTGATGGCTGTCAGATCTGAACGTAGAAAAAAAGAACACACAGAAGAGGAGGACAGATCTCAGGCATCATATCTGAGCATAATATTCGACCATCGATGGATCAGGGAGAACCTGCATGTTCATTAAAGAGCACGAAGTGACAAAATCGCAAAGCAGTGAAATCGTGAAGTGGTGAAATCGCGAGAAGATTTGGACCCTCAATACACCAAGATTCAGGACCGTTGATCTAAGCTCAATCTCGGAGTTTCTCCTATCGCGACTTGGAGTGACAAGAGCCTCCATTGAAGGAATCGCGAGATGCTAATTTACGATGAGATCTGGACTATAGATTTATCGAGATCATGGACCGTTGATCTCAGCTCTATCTCAGAGTTTCGTGAATCGCGACTTGGAGAGGCAAGAAAAAATACCACAGGATTGTCGAAGTCGCGATATGCAAAATCGCGATATGATCTGAGCCGTTGAATCAAGATCACATCTGGATTGTCGATCCGACTCACATCAGCAAACCACATCAGCTAAGAACATGTGGCACAACCAGGCAATGACAAGTGTCAAACTAATTCAACATTTCAGGCACATGTAAGTCACAAATCAGAGTGACACGTGGTAGTTATTCGACACGTGTCAATCCACGTGTGACGTTAGTAGGTTTACATCACTTCAAAGTTTTGGTAATGAGGAGTTGGAGATGCATAAGAACATTCACCACAGGAATGCCAAAATCGTGATTTAATTGTAGCCATCAGATCAAGGTGCGATCTAGACCGTCGATCTGACTCCATTTCGTAGTTTCGTGAATTGCAATTTGGAGAGGCAAGAACTCCTACCATAGGAGTCCCGAAGTCGCGAACCCTGATATCGCGATATAAAAAATCATGAAGAGATCATGAATGTTGAATCACTTAGCGTGTGGACCGTTGATTCGACTCCATTTCAGAGCTTCAGATATCGGGACATGGAGCATCAAGAGACTCTACCATAGGAGTGTCGAAACCCCAAAATTCTGAAATGTGAAACGAATAAATAACGATAGATTTAATCCAATGGTGTTGGTAAATCTTATCACGATCGGAGGGATAATGTTGCCCCTCGCAGTCTAACTGCTAGCAACCATTGATGATTTCTTCCAAAGGATTCGAAGAGACTCTGTGTGATCGCTAGAGGAGATGAAGAGTCTCCAAGCTTCATCCAGTGAAGGAAGAAAACTCTTAGAGGAATTGATAGGTGGATCAGCATTGAAATCTGTAGTTGAAAATAGAAAGAATAAGCTTGTCGAAGATAGAGAGGATGAAGAGCCTCAACTTCCAGAGAAGCTGAGACAGAACACCCAGTGATGCTGAACACGTGGGAAAAACTGCCGAAAAAGTTGAAGAGTCGCGATGATGATGAGGCAGAGCACTCGAGATGTGGAGGAATTTGGCGTGGAGTGAGCATGTAGAGGCATTACGAATATTGCATGCACAAAGACAGCAGAGACTATAAGAATGTTGAACAAAGAAGAGATAAGGGTTGTCGTCGTGCAAGAGAATTTAGGGGTGTGCAAGGAGGCAGAGCGTAGGAGCATAAATGCACAGTAGAGGAATGTTGCATTGAAAGGATATGATGCATAGAGCATAAAATGTAGAAGAACAGAAAGTGCAAGGGGTGTGCAGAAGACACTGATGCAGACAGGGCAGAGCAGTGTAACAGAACAACGACAAGGCTGGTAAGTCATTGAATAACTTTATATCGCTGTAATAATTTTTAGTAACAAAGAATTTATAATTCACGGTGGTTGGGAGGTGCTAGGGAGGACTGGTGTCCTCAGAGGTTCAAGTGGGTGCTTGAACACAGGGAGTTGGTGCTTCCTTCTAGTTGGTGCTAGAGAAATCAGGGAGTTGGTGCTTCCTTCTAGTGGGTGCTAGAGAAAATAGAGAGTTGGTGCTCTCAGCAAGTAGCAGCTTGCAAAACCGAGGTTGTAGCCTCATTATGAGTTGGTGCTCATATGTATGATAATGTAAAGAATGTAACTATTACTTATCATATAAAGAAAAAGAGGTTTTTACCCTGTATGGGTTTCCTCGGGAAATATCTATCTCTGTGTTTCTCATATATGTGACTGATGTTGAATGTGCCATTGTTTATTTCCCTGCAATATTGTCATCATCATTGAGTGCCTTGAATTTTTTTTAAAAGAAGCATAATTTTTTAAGCACGGTAACAACTGATTCACCCCCCCCCCTCTCAGTTGTCCAACAATTGGTATCAGAGAAGGCCCCTTTTATCTAAGGGTAGATCCTAGAGCTTAAACATGTCAAGCCATGAAGGAAATTTAACCAATAAGGCCCCTTTATTCAATGGAACAAACTTTGTCTTCTGGAAAGTTAGAATGAGAACCTACATAATGTCGTTAGGTGCAGATGTCTGGGATGTGGTAGATATTGGTTATGTAAAGCCAATTGTGCTAGCTAATAAGGATGAAAAACTAGAATTTAGCTTCAACGCCAAGGTATGAATGCTATCTTGAGTGGGCTTGCAGAAGCAGAATTCGTAAAAGTTATGTTACAGGTATGAAATAACTGAGAGGGGGGGGGTGAATCAGTTATTGTAAATTATTAACCATTTCTCTCATTTTTAACTTCGAATCATTAATCTTAGTGGCAGTAAGTCTTTACTGTGAAAACCAGTGTTATAAACATGAAG
>ML795331.1:281055-293725 GCA_009831015.1 Picea engelmannii
TTTTGTTTATGTTTATGTTTTACGTATTTTATGTATTTTATGTTTTTGTTTTTATATTTTATTTTGTTTTGTATTATTTTATATATTATGTATGTTTTATTACTTTTTGTTATTTTATTTTATTTATTCTTTTTGTTTGTTTTTAATTGTTTTTAATATTTTTAATCTATTTTATTTAATCTAAAACTAACCTAATTACTAACTTAGTTACTAGCTTAATTAATAATTAATTAATTAATAATTAATTAATTATTAAATATTTATTTATTTATTAGTTTAACCTATACTAACTATACTAACATTATCAGTTAATCTAACTACCTTTATTGTTATTTTGTTCATCCTAAGTCTTGTTTATTCATGGATGGGTGGTGGGAAAAGTAGTCAATGGGGCCACAGGACAAGGGAGTGAGGGCGCAACGGGTATGAGGATGCAGCAGGGTGATGGGGAATCGAATGAAAAGAATGGAGGGAGGGAACGGGATCAACTGAGCCATACTTCGTCATCACGAGAGAAACACCAAATCAACAGTCGAAGAATCGAGTCGCCTATAATTATAGGAACCCAACAAAACCTACTGGGTAGAAGCAATACACATAGTAGTTCATGTGCTTAACAAATCCCACCTCATACCACAAAGTGACAAGACACCTTATGAATTATGGTTTGGAATACCTACCTCAATCAAACACTTCAGAGTCTTTGGGAGTAAATGCTACATAAAGAATAATGATGAGAACCTAGGCAAATATGATTACAGGGCTGATGAAGGTATCTTCTTAGGGTATGCTACAAACAGTAAAGGATATAGATGCTATAATAAGAGGATGCATAAAATGGTTGACTGTATTGATGTAAAAATTGATGAAGGAATCCCAGCGAGAGGTATACGGTAATGAGTCTTCTACAGAAGACACAGCTAAAGCTGAAGATGAACAGGTCCAAGAATCAGAAAACGAAGACTTTGAATCAGATGAAGACTCAGACACTCAGACAGACTCAAATCAGAAGTCAACTTCAAATTCCTCCACCAGAATCATTCAAAAGAATCATCCTGCAAGTCAGATAATTGGAGAAAAAGACAAAGGTGTACAAACTAGGAGAAAGATAATCAAAACCACCGAACAATCTCATATATCTTTCATATTCATGCTAGAACCCAAGAATTTCAATGAAGCCAGCAAAGATGATGAATGGGTTAAATAAATGAATGATGAACTTGATCAGATTGAGAAAAACAATACGTGGGAGATGGTTCAAAGACCTGAAGGAAAAAACGTCATTGGCTCCAAATGGATCTTTAAGAATAAGTTGAACGAGCAAGGACAAGTTATCAGGAACAAAGCAAGGTTAGTCCGTAAAGGCTATGCTCAGATAGAAGGACTGGATTTTGGTGAAACATTTGCGCCCGTAGCAAGATTAGAATCTATCAGAATGTTTCTTGCCTATGCTTTTCATAAAAGGTTTAAAGTCTACCAAATGGATGTCAAGTCAGTCTTTCTAAATGGATATTTAAGTGAAGAAGTCTATATGGAACAACCAGAGGGTTTAAAACTATCTGATAACCCTGACTTAGTGTGCAAGCTGAAGAAAGATTTATATGGTTTAAAACAAGCTCCTCGAGCCTGGTATCACAGACTAGATATGTATCTCAATGACAAATGTTTCAAGAGAGGAACAACTGACAACAATCTGTATATTAAAACAGAGGATAATAATTTTCTCATCATATTGGTCTATGTAGATGACATCATCTTTGGATGTAATAAGGATTCATTGTTAGAATGGTTTGCTTCTTCCATGGAGTCTGAATTTGAAATGACTATGATAGGAGAACTGTCATTTTTTCTTGGTCTGCAAATTACTCAGAGGTCCAAAGGGATGTTCATTTCTCAATAAAAATATCTAAGAGAAATGTTGAAAAGGTTTCAAATGGAAGATTCTAAACCTGTGGGTACACCTATGGTAACTGGATGTAAATTAAACAAGGATGATGATTCACCTAATGTTGATCAAAGCTCATATCGATCAATGATAGGCAGCCTGTTGTACATCACATCATCTCGCCCAGACATAATTGATGTTGTAGGAATGGTAGAAAGATATCAGGCTGCACCTAAACAGAGTCATTTGCAAGCTGTCAAAAGGATATTCAGGTATTTAAAAGAAACAATGACTTATGGTTTGTGGTATCCCAGAAATCAGAATTTTCAGTTAAATTCTTACTCAGATGCAGATTGGGCAAATTGTTTCGATGAGAGAAAAAACACCAGTGGAGGATCATTCTTCCTGGGTGATTCTTTAGTAGCATGGCTTAGTAAAAAACAAGGCTCCGTTTCTTTATCAACCACAGAGGAAGAGTACATTGTTGATACTACTTGTTGCACTCATGTATTATGGATGATTTAGACACTTGCATACTTGGAGGTAAAATGCACTGCACCGATCCCAATTCATTGTGATAACACTAGTGCCATCAGTGTGTCTAAAAATCATGTCTTCCACTCCAATACCAAGCATATTCCCATAAAATATCATTTTCTGAGAGAGCAGGTCACCAATCAGATTGTTCAAGTCCATTACATTCCCACTACAGACCAAATTGCAGACATCTTTACTAAACCCCTCACCAAGCCATCATTTGAATATCTCAGACAGAAGTTGGGTGTCATCCCGTCTCACATATAAGAGAGTCCATCCTGTTAGGGGGAGTCCTGTATTGGTTGCATATCTGATACCTCATAAAACTAATGCAACAGCTTAGGGGGAGCATGTTTCTTCTTTGACATTGATGTCAAGGGGGGAGAAAAGAATATGGGCGCACCTAGGTGCCTTTGTTGCCATCAATTCCAAAGGGGGAGATTGTTGGCATGTTTTACAGGCAGTGTTTGCTTGTCATTGATGGAAATATCAGAGTATGCAGCGAAGGAAAAACAAGGACAAAGTAAGCTCAGGAGGAATTAGTGCAGAGTTGAACGCAGTGCGTAGGTGCGCACCAAGAATGAGGTTAACCCATTGCCAAATATCAAGAGAGATAGCATCAGGCGGATCAAAGGTCGAGGCCCTTAACACTTAGAAATTCTTCCAAGTAAGGAGGATGGGTAAGCTTGGGAGGATAAGCGTTAGTGATCGTTGGATCCTATCCTAACTTCCCGATGGCCATCAGATTTGAATGTAGACAAAAAGAACACAGAGAAGAGGAGGACAGATCTCAAGTGTCAGATCTAAGTGTAAGATCCGACCATCGTTGGATCAGGGAGAACCTACATGTTCATTAAAGAGCACGAAGTGATGAAATCGCGAAGCGGCGAAATCGCGAAGTGGCGAAATTGCAAGAATATATGGACCATCAATACACCAAGATTCTGGACCGTTGATCTAAGCTCAATCTCAGAGTTTCTCCTATTGCGACTTAGAGTTACAAGAACCTCCATCGAAGGAATCACGAGATGCGAATTCACAATGAGATCTAGACTGTAGATTCATTGAGATCATGGACCATTGATCTCATCTCTATCTCGGAGTTTCGCGAATCATGACTTGGAGAGGCAAGAAACAATACCATAGGATTGTCAAAATCGTGATATGATCTGAGCCGTTGAATCAAGATCAAATCTGGACCGTCGATCCGACTCACGTCAGCAAACCACGTCAACTAAGAACACGTGGCACAACCAGGCAATGACAAGTGTCAAACTAATTCAACATTTTAGGCACATATAAGTCATGAATCAGAGTGACACGTGGTAGTTATTCAACATGTGTCAATCCACATGTGACGTCAGCAGGTTTACATCACTTCGGAGTTTTAGAAATGAGGAGTTGGAGATGCATAAGAACATTCACCATAGGAATGCCGAAATTGTGATTTAATTTTAGCCATCAGATCAAGGTGCAATCTGGACCGTCGATTCGACTCCATTTCGAAGTTTCACAAATCACAATTTGGAAAGGCAAGAAATCCTACCATAGGAGTCCTGAAGTCACGAAACTTGATTTCATGATATACAAAATCACAAAGAGATCAGGACTATTGAATCACTTAGAGTGTGGACCGTTGATCCGACTCCATTTCGGAGCTTCGAATATTGGGACATGGAGCGTCAAGAGACTCTACCATAGGATTTTCGAAACCCCGAAATGTCGAAATACGAAATGAATAAATAATGATAGAGTTAATCCAATGGTGCTGGTAAATCTGATCACGATCGGAGGGCTAATATTTCCCCTTGCAGTCTAACTTCTGGAAACCATTGATGATTTATGCCAAAGGATTCGAAGAGACTCTGTGTGATCACCAAAGGAGATGAAGAGTCTCCAAGCTTTGTCCAGTGAAGGAAGACAACTCTTAGAGGGATTGACAGGTGGATGAGCATTGAAGTCTGTAGCTGAAAATAGAAAGAATAAGCTCATCGAAGACAGAGAGGACGAAGAGCCTCAACTTCCAGAGAATCTGAGACAGAACACCTAGTGATGCTGAACACGTGGGAAAATTTGTCGAAGAAGTTGAAGAGTCGTGATGATGATGAGGCAGAGCACTCGAGATGTGGAATAATTTGGTGTAGAGTGATCATGCAGAGGCATTGCAAATATTTCATGCACAAAGACAACAGAGACTATAATAATGTTGAACAAAGAAGAGATAAGGGTTGTCGTTGTTCAGGAGAATTCAGGGGTGTGCAAGGAGGCAGAGCACAGGAGCAGAAATGCACAGTAGAGGAATGTTGCATTGAAAGGATATGACACATAGAGCATAAAAGGTAGAAGAACAGAAAGTGCAATGGGTGTATAGAATACATTGATTAAGACAGGGCAGAGCAGTGTAACAGAACAACGACAAGGCTGGTAAGCCATTGAATAACTTTATATCACTCTAATAAGTTTTAGTAACAAAGAATTTATAATTCAGGGTGGTTGGGAGGTGCTAGGGAGGACTGGTGTCCTCAGAGGTTCAATTGGGTGCTTGAACACAGGGAGTTGGTGCTTCCTTCTAGTTGGTGCTAGAGAAATCAGGGAGTTGGTGCTTCCTTCTAGTGGGTGCTAGAGAAAATAGAGAGTTGGTGCTCTCAACAAATAGCAGCTTGCAAAAATGAGGTTGTAGCCTCATTATGAGTTGGTGCTCATATGTATGATAATGTAAAGAATGTAACTATTACTTATCATATAAAGAAAAAGAGGTTTTTACCCTATATGGGTTTCCTCAGGAAATATATGTCTCTGTGTTTCTCATATATGTGACTGATGTTGAATGTGCCATTGTTTATTTTCCTTCATTATTGTCATCATCATTGAGTGCCTTGAAAAGTTTTTAAAAGAAGCATAATTGTTTAAGCACGGTAACAACCGATTCACCCCCCCCCCTCAGTTGTCCAACACTTGTGTGTTTGTCCCCTACAGTTTTGATTCAGAAATATTTATAAATAGATGCAAGAAATTAAACTACAACCATTCAATCAAGAAGTTTTGCAGAAAAATACTTACAAATCATCAAGAAAATAACCATGCAAACCCTAGTTGTAAACCTTCCTTCAAGAAAAACACCATAGAATGCCAAACATCTCCTCCTTAAACAAGTGTGCCTTCGTTAGTTCAGCCAATAACCCCAATAGGGTGCAAAACTCAGACCTCACTAATGAGTGAGTGATGTGTTATGATAAAATGAGGCTAAAACTCCTCAATATATACTGTATCAATGACCTGAATTAATTTCTAGGTCATAAAAAGGTCGACAAGGCCATAATACTGTTTTTACATTGAATTGTCAAATTAAAACCCTAAATTAGCCATAAAAAAGGTAAAATCCCCTTCAAGGGAGGCGCTATCCCCTTCTAGGGTAAACGAGACATCCAGGAGCAAAACTTTAGCCCCCCTGGGGCCCCTCCAACATGCCACACATGCCACTGATACCCAGTCTGCCTCCAAAAATGTCCATGAAGATGGATGACATCATGGTGAGAATGGGGATGTCCTGAGCCTTCCAAGGCCAACGTTCCACTGAAAATGGGTCATTCCCCCTAGGCAGGGCTCTGCCAAAGTGCCTCTGATGGAACGTCCTCTTCTTCTCCAATGCAAGACCCTGATCAACCACTGTCCTATCTCTGCCCCCTGATGGGGTCTCATCATCCAACTGGTGGGCTCTTCAGCCCCATGGAGGTCCGAACTGATCATCTCCCCACGTGTATCGGTCCAAATGGTACCTATCCATCGGGCATGGTCCTGCACATCAAATATTACGCCCTCCATGGGCTCATAATTCATCGGGATCATAGTAATGTTAATCACATTTCATCATCAATATTATCAAACATATGCATAAGACCTTAATACATCAGTCAATAGGTCAAAGACATTACAAAAACCTACAATACAAGACTAGATAGAAAGACAAGACGTCCTATTGGGCTAGTATCCACAAGGAAAGGAAAGTTTCCAGGAGGACTTCATCCAAGCCATGTAAGTGAGGTGATGTGGCTAGGGGATGTCCAGTCATGTGGATGAAGTGAGAGCCAAGGGTGCATAATGTTATCTGTGGGTGCCTTTGTAGAAGGTGAGCTGTACCTGTCATGGATGCATTTTTCCAAGCCTGTTCTTGACTTTATTCTTTTCTTTCTTTATTCTTTTATTTGCTTTTTCCTTTTTTATTCAAGGGCTAACCAGAGGACACTGCCTTGGCATGGTGACCAGAGCTGATAGTGTTACCCACAAGTACTTTCACAGATATGAGAAGGTTGGCTCGTGATGAAACCCCCTTTCCCTTGGCCATGCAACCAAAGGTCACTGCCCTGGTGTGGCAACCAGATGGTGGCAATGGCATACTTCTAGGTGTTATCACTCCAAGAAACTCTTTAGGGTTGTAAGCCAAAGATGCTTGGTAACTTAAGAATATGATAAATTAGGTATGCTTGGAACAATGGGATAACTCAATAGCTAATTAAGTGGACCACTTATCATGCATTCAAATAAGACAGTTCTTTTAGAAATCAATAATCAGACAAAGTAATTGGAACAGGGTATGAAGAATACTAGTCTAGATAACCAAATAAAACAATGTGTAGGGTCATACAAGATATAAAGAAGTCATTTAATTCAAGTTCATGAGCTTAATAAGAAGATAACAGTTCTTAGAAGTTGAGCTAAACTAAAGTAAAGTATAGAATAATGAAATACATGAACAAATCTGACATTGAAAGCAAAAGAAGACTATGATTCTATTATCAAGATAAGAGTCTAGTACAGTAGCAAAATGTATCCAAGATTGAACCCTTAGTTCATATCATATCTTCATCTTTATAGCTTTACAATAAAATTTCAGATCCTAGAAGAATGGATCAGATATGATAAAGATAGAAAGTCAAAACAATTTTACAAAAAGAGAGGAAGAGATCCTCAAAATGAGGTCAATTCCTCATTCTATGGTCTTTAGATCATGTAGAACCTCTGTGTTGTGCAGATAAGCCTTCCAAGACTGTTTGATATCTCTTGTGGAAGATGAAATTTGAATTTGCCAAGTTTGGAAATAAACCCTAATTCATTGCCCCCCAAATAGGTGCCAAATGAACTTGAACACCTCCTCTAACTCCTTTGCATCAAAAGTGGATCATAGATTGGACATTATAATTCAATATCTATCTTTAGAAAGAGTTTTCAAGAGATTTGGCTGAGTAAAACTTCTATCTGGAAAAAAATACTCTTTCTCTGGCAAATGACAGGTTTTAGTGGTTAACACAACTAGAATCTGGGTGTATTAACCATCGAAAAGATCTGCTTTCGGTGGTTAATGAACAGTTGCCCTGTTTGCCTAAACCACTGAAAGATTATCTTTCACCAAAATTTAAAAATTGCAAAATTGAAATACCTTACTTCTTCGATGAGTGTTCAAGGTCTCTTTGATGATGTTGCTCCTCCTTGTACAGGGATGGAAACTTCAATCTGTTTTGTAGGAGGCTCTGTTTCCTTCTTTAAGGAAGTGGCCAATTCTGCTAGGGTTTCTAACCCTGAGTGCTTGGGAGTTGGAGTCTGAGTCTCTTTCATCTTCAGCCTTAGGAGTCTTAGCTGTCTGTTCAGCTTAGTGTTCTCCTTCATTAACAATTTTTTTTTCCAGAGTCTTATCATATTTATCCATGACATCCTGACCGATATCATACAATTCCACATTCTTATCAACTAACTCTGCATTTTTCTTTTCTATTTGTTTCTCAGAGACTTCTAACTCACAAACCTTATTAAGGATTTGGTTTATCTTCTGTGACTTGGCTGGTCTTGGTCTTCTAGTAGATGCTTCTGCCAAGGGTTTGTTCTGTTCCTCAGGGGGAGTTGGGGATGGTATATTAGGGTATGCTTCAGCCAATTTCTCAGTCTGTACATCACCTTGTTTCTCTGTTGGATCCTTCTCTGGCTCTAAGTCACAATATGGTAGATTCAGAGGATTATCTCCCTCAGCAATACCCTCGGTTTGTTCACCCTCTTTTCTGAAATCCAATTTCCTTTTGGCCCTATTATGCTTGACAAAAGAGGACTATATTTTCTCCTTTGGAGGTGAGATGGCTCTCCTCTTCCTCCTACTGCTCTTAGGGGTGAGTGATTTATTAGCTGCAGGTTTTTTTCCATTGTTGTCTGGTTGTAGGTTAGTGTGAAACTCATTCCAAAATAAGAAAAAGTTCCAATCAACATCCTTTTTCTTCAAAGACTCTGACTTTCAAAGTAATTCAACCTTGATGTGATAATCTATTGGCTACCTTACTTGGTTTAACCTTGACTTATTGAGCCATTTTAGTAAGAGCCTGTTAGCGTCAGAAGTCACTCCTGGATTTCTTGTAGGAGGAGAGCCCAACACCCATCAGTTTAATGTCACGATTTGTTTATAAAGGGGTGATCAAATGGAGGTAAAAAACTCGAGGAGACATCACTTTAACTCAGGGACTATCTCAGGTATGTAAAGAATGAAGGAGGTCTGGAATCCCAACTTCAGCCAGTGGGTTGATAAAAGGGTAAACAGGTGGAAGATTTGGTAAGAAGGGTGAACAAACAGCTTTGGGCGACAGGCTTACAGTAGTTTGTAGAAGAAAGACTTTGAAGGCAAGATCCTCTTGGTTCAAAGCCTCAAGAAACTGAAAGGGACTTGACTGGATCCTCCAATTCCAAGTCACTTAGTGTTGAGAAAATCACAAGAACTGATCAGAGACAACGTAACTATTATAGTGATCCAACATATATCATCCTATAACAGCTACAACTCGACTGGATCCTCCAATTTTGAGTTGTTCCGACACAGTATAACAAAGACGTAAAAGAAACTAGCATTCATAAGGCAAGAAGTCTCAAAAGTCTGTACATAACCAGAGTAACAGTGCTTCATCAAAGTTTACAACCGGGAGCTCTTCTCAACCATCCCCCCTACAAAATGTGAGAAAACTCCCCTAAATACTTAGAGAAAAACCATAGAAGCCAATTCGAGACATCGCATTGAATACATTACGTCTACATGTTTACGGCGCCTACAGCCTCTGGACAGTCGTGAACTTCAGTCAGACGCAATCGTGCTCCCAAAAGACATGTGAATGAATTGACATGCTTACAGTCATTTTCTGGACTTTCCATTTATGGTTGAAACGATGTCTAACCACCATAAACTATTGCAATAACTGTTTCATTGGGATCAAGAAAGGTCTCGGTCGACTCTGTACTTACAGGACATGGAGGCCTTCTCATTCTGCCATTTAGATCTGTTTGGAGAAATCATGGTAAGACTAGTGGGAGGACATGGAGGCCGTCGTGATGACTGGAGGACTTGACACAAAGTGGTGAATGGACGGTGATTAGACAAGGGTGGAGTGAAATGCTAGATGTGGAGATGGGATGAGGAGAGGCCACACGGATGGATGTGGCAGAGGGAGAATCGGTAGGGCAAACGAAAGTGAAAGAATTTGTGGGCTTTGAAGTGTATGAGCCAGGTGGAGGGAACGCAGGGGCCAAGAAGAAACTGTGGTTGGCATGACACGGGGACATGACGTTGCGTAAGGGATAGGTATCTGATGAGGCTCTGGGGTCTCAGGGATCAGGATTCGCGAGTTCGAGATGCATGAACTCCTTGCCTCCGGGACCTCCAATATCCTGATGCGCGATGAGCTCCTCCTCCTAGGAGATAGCCCCTATCAGCTAGAACACGATCCATATGACCTACCTCCATGCGACCGTAGCCAAACCCCCCCATCGGAGTTTCAAAAATCACGATTACACGATGTTTGTGTCCATGGGATTCGCGATTTTCCGATTGTCGATGTGCCTGCTGTGCTAGCCCTTTGACTAGGCCCTGGTCCAAGCGACCACTACCATATGCCCTTGACCATACTCTCTATCGGGATTTCACGGTTTGTGATTTCATCGAGAATGCGTTCCCTAGACTCACGATTCCCCAATCCCTGATGGCTCATGGTCGTTGACCTATCAACGGTCTGCTCCTCGTCGCGAAAGCTTGCCACCTGTCCTCCACGATTGACAGTTGTTCCCCATCGATCGGGAAATCGCATATCGCGACTCTGAAATGATCAAAACTCTCGCTCCTGGGATCTTTGATATCCCGATTCCCAATGAGGCCCTCCTATGGAGCTTTATTTGCTTCTCATGTCCATGATCAGGCTCGCTTGTTTGACTCGGGCCCTAAGAAGATTTCTTTTGTGTGCTGCGCTTGGGAACTTATCGTGAAATCCTACAGACCTATTTTCCTCGACACCACAATTGTTGCTAACATTAGGTTCCATGGGGGATAGAGTTGTCCCTATGATGCTCTAAGGACTCATTTTGCAGTTTCGGTGCCTTGTTGTTGGGCTATGGAGTCATTATTAGGCCGCAAAAATAAAAACGAAAACGAACTAAGAAACAAAAAGACAATATTTACAAACAAAGGAGCCACTGGAGGCTCAAACAAAACATTTCTTCAGGAAATTCCCATTCAATGGGATGCTAAAGGCTTCTTTTCCTTCCAAACCTTGCAACCTGTATGTGTTGTTTGAGAAATTCTCGGAGATTCTGAAAGGCCCAATCCACAGGGCTTCAAATTTGTTGTGTTTTCCCTTATCTTGTTTAGGAGCATCCCATTTCAGCACCAGGTCTCCTATCTGGAACCACTCCTTCTTGGCCTTCCTATCGAAGACCTGCTTGATCTTTTTTTGATGGTCTTGAATCCTATCCACTGTCTATTCCCTAGCCTCATGGACCTCTACTAGCTGATGAATCATTCTGACCATGTCATTGGGCTCTTCTTGATAATCCTGGAGGAATTTCACTACAGGAATGGCCAGCTGAGAAGGGAAGACAAATTCGGCTCCGTAGACTAACTGGAAAGGGGAGAGACCTATAGATCTCTTTTTACTCACCCGATCAGCCCATATGGCAAATTTCAGCTTTGAATTCCAAGCCCTTTGGTTGTCTTCCAACAACCTTTTGATGATCCTTATCAAGATTTTGTTGGAGGATTCCGCTAGGCCATTGCCCTGTGGATAATATGGGGTGGAGTGAATCAATTTGATCTCGAACTGTTCATCGAAATTGGCTAGTGGTTATGACCCGAAAGCGACTGCATTATCGATGACAATCTTATTTGGGCAGTCGAACCTTGTGATGAGGTCCTCCAGGAATCCAATGATTACCTTGTGGGAAGCACTCCTAGTGGGGATAGCTTCAATCCACTTGGTAAAGAAATTTGTAGCAGTCAGGATCCACCGGTGCTACCCACTGGAGGTAGAGTGAATTTCTCCAATGAAATCTAGGCTCCACTATTGGAAAGGTCCTGAAACCACCACCGGATTTAACGGCAGAGACTTGAGTTGTTGCTTTCCTGCAAATTTTTGACATTTGATGCAGGCTCTGACCCTTTTGCAGACATCAGCGAACACGGTAGGCCAGTAGTATCCAGCCCTGAGGATTTTGTGGGCTGTGTCTCTCCAGAAATGGTGCCCTCCACACAAGCCGCTGTGAAATTCAGCCATGATCATCTCGGCCTCTGGTGGACTCATGCATTTTAAAAGAACCCCTAGGGGGTCTTTCCAATATAACACTTGATCGATCAGGCAGTACCTAACTTCTTTGAGTTTTAAAGCTCTTGCTTTTATTTTTTGTAGGTCATCTGGAGGCCGCAGCTCCTGCAAGAAGTATATTACATCCTTATACCAAGGACATCGAGCCAATGGGGGCTCCCTTTGATGGTCTACATCCGACAATCGATCCTACTGAATACCTGAGCATTCGTTGATGAAACCTATCCCCAACGCTTGGCAATTTGCTTCAGCCAACAGCTTGGTTAAACCTTGACCTTTGATTAATTTGGTGGGCCTTATCTCCAGGTCGAATTCCAGGATTTTGGCTATCCATTTACTCCTTCTTCCGTCCATGTCAGGCTGAATAAGAATGTCTTTAACAACAACCAAGGGGACATGGGCGATGATATTTGACTGCAGGATGTAGGTTCTAAAAGCTTTGAGAGATTTTACTAGAGCATAAGCCTTCTTTTCCATAGTGTCATACCTGACTTCGACATCCCTCAATGCTCAGCTGAAATAAGCAATAGGCTGCTCTAGCCCACTATCATTTGTCTGTAATAGAACAACAGCCACTGTGTCAGGTGAGGCAAAGGAGAAAATAAGGAAATCCTTTGAGTAGTCGGGACTGATAAGC
>ML795331.1:309239-324895 GCA_009831015.1 Picea engelmannii
CTTGTCTTTCCCAAAATAGCCTTTGGATTTGATGGAATAATCCACCACCTGTCTAGTCCAAAAGGTTTCATTTACTTTTGATTCGAAAATTTTGGATCTGGGCGAAAATCGTAATATTCTGGCCGTTACAGGCTTTCCACAGCACATAGCGCATAAAAAACGCTTCCCGCGCTATTGAAAGTCGCCACTTTCAACAGCTAACGGGTCAAAAATTCCGCCTTCTGCGCTGTTGAAAGCGGACAGATTTTCAAAATTGAATTTCTCTGTCATAAAAAATCCATTTTTCACATATGAATAGTCGATCGACATCTAGAGAATCTCAGCTTTCCAATGGTGTTGTCAGATATTAATTTGGAGCTCAGGAAGGGATCGAAAAGTTCCCTGCAATTTTAAGTGTCATTTTTCCATTTGCAATTCAAAACCCTAAATGAACCTTTGTGAACAATGTCTGATATGGAAACAAAGATTTGATTTGATGTTTCCAACCCAGGAGTACAGCCTCTTTTAGCTGTTGATAATCTTGACTTTCCTCAGCGTGCCTCTTTGTAAGCCCCTGTTAGCTGCAGAAAGTATGCACTTTCCACAGCGCGCCACTTTGTAGAAGACCCTCCTTAGCTGTTTAAAGCATGTATCTTTGACAGCATGCCACTCGAGAACTGATTTTAAGAACCTTTTAAGATTTGACACTTTCAACAGTGCGCCAACTGATGAAACGATCTCCTTAGCTGTTGAAAGTGGGAACTTTCCACAGCGCACAATGAACCTTTGAAACCAAGTTAGCTGTGGAAAGTAAAAAATGACAATTTTGAAAAAAGAAGACTTTACAATCCAAATTATTTTTAAGTCAAACCAAAATCTAAAATTTTGCAGCTAAAAGACTTAACAATGAGTTGAGGAAACTATCAATAGCCATGCTATCCACCGTAAAACCCTCCCAAAATGATGGTGCTATTTTGGGAGTTAACAGAGATTATGACCAAAATAATTTTGATTTTTCTCCTCCCTTGGTGACTTGACTCAAGGGCCAAGTGATATGAGAGAATCCCAACACAAACCTGCGGTAGAAATGAGCAATACCTAGAAATATGCGAAGCTCTATTAGAGTGGTCGGGGCTGGCCAATCTCGGATGACTTGGATCTTGGTTGGATCGACATGCACCCCATGCTCACCAATAATGTATCCCAGATACTAAACCGAGGTCATGCCAAAAGTACACTTCTCCAAATTGGCACACAACTTGTGTTTCGCAGTGTTTGGAGGACCTGTTGGATGTGGTGGAGGTGCTCTTCCCAAGTCTGGATGAAGATCAAGATGTCATCCAAGTACACTACTACAAATGAGTTTGTGAATGGCCTCAATATGTCGTCCATCAGCCTCATGAAGGTTGTGGGAGCATTTGTCTACCCGAAAGGCATGACCAACCATTCGAAAAGGCCCTCCTTGGCTTTGAAGGCAGTCTTATGTAATGTCCCTTTCCAAATAGGAGCTCCAGAGAGGAGGGTTAATGGTCTAAACCACCCTATTAGACTATAGCCAGGGCTAAAGAGGGGTAAACATGGTTACTAGAGGTCACTCCAGTCACAGGTGTTATATTCAGAAAGTGACATTGAGATAAAAATGGTTAAAAGTGCTTTTAAGTCATTATGAGCTAAAAATAGAAGTCAACAGTGAATTAGGGTTTCAAGAGTGATTTAGGGTTTTGGAAGTCAATAGTGAATAAAGGTTTCAACATGATTTAGGGTTTTGGAAAGCTATAAAGGAAGGGGCAATGACCTAATTCATCATTATGAAGATTATGACTTGTCATTGAGGAGAAGAGGCGCATCTCAGGAGGGATAGTTCAGTGTATTCCAAGAGGAAGACACCAGTTGGCTGATTTCGGTGTTGAAAGACACACCCTAGTCACCGAGAAGATCATACAGGTCTTCCATCATTCTTCATTGATTCGGCAGTGCTCCCATATTTCGGGTATTATCTTTTAGTTTCTTATTTGTATTCCGATTAAGGTCATTTTGTCTTTTGGTCTAGCCGAGTGTTGTTATTTTATTCAGTTGCAGTTGCTTATTTGTATTCCGTCTAAGATCCTTTGTCTATTGATCTAGTCGAGTATTGTCATTTTATTCAGCTGCATTCATCCATTTTTTAATCCATGGAGATATCATAATACAAACTTTGCAGTCCTTTGTCATGTTTATTATTTGTATGATCATTTATATGTTGTAAACCTTTGATCCTACATACACAATAGCAGTGTTTCCTAGACTAGCCAAGTCAGGAACATTACAGTGGTATCAGAGCTTTAGTCCTGCCAACCTATGACTAAAGACAATGAGTGCATCAGAAGACCCAGAGGGTCGTGAACATGTAGGTGATGAATATGTCACTTACAATAGGTATCAGGAAAGAAGGCATAGGCCTGATTTTCCCCTTTTTCCTCCTAGCTTAGAGGAAGAGGAAGAGGCACACAGAGAAGCAAAGAGAAGGATAGAGAATGAGGCTAAACATGAGGTAGAGAGGATTCTAGGAGATAGATATGAGTGACCAAAGGGAAGTGGCAAGGCCCCCATAGATCCAGAGGTAGATTTCATGTAGGTTATCAATGATATGTTAGCTAGTCAACGGACCATGTCTCAGTCCTTGGCATAGGCGGTTGATAGATTGGCTAGAGTGGGCACCCCAGATACACAAGTCTCACATGCATCATAGGGAACTTGGGAGTAGGCAGTAGACCCCAGTCACCCTCTCGCACATACACCTCTGCGAGTAGGATTCCCAGACCCTTGTTTCCCAGTTTCCAGAGGGCACCCCTGGTAGCAGCACCACCACCGATAGCACAGAGGCCACCCACTCATGCCGATGAAATTGCAGAGTATAGGAGGGAGTACGCAGCATTGGGTCATGACTTCCATCAAGACATGACCTTAGTCGAATACTGTGGACTCAGACTCAGGAACCGCCCCAAAGAGTCGTAGAGGGGAGGACCACAACAGCGGCAGGGGCATAACCTTGATTTCATCCGAAAATTTGGGAAACCAACCATCCCTTCTTTTGACAGATTGTCCAAACACACCACCAGAGCTTGGGTACAAAATATAGACATGTATTAAAAGCTCAACCAAATGACTGAGACAGAGGTCATTAGTTTCGCAACCTTACACTTGGAGGGTGAGGCACACGAGTGGTGGTATCATGGACTGGTGACATTGGGTCACAGTCACATCACCTCCTATAGAGAGTTTACAGATAAGCTCATGGACAGGTTTGATAGGAAGGATCCTGAGAGACACTTCAGGGATCTAGCCCAATTGAGACAAACTGGCAAAGCAAAGGCATTCATCATAGAGTTTCAATGGATAACCGTGGCAGTGACTAATACATCACAACCCAGGCTGATCATGCTATTCACAAAAGGACTCACAAATCCTTTGAGAGGATGGGTGAAGGCATATAGGCCTCCCACTTTGTAGGATGCCATCCTTCGCACTCGATATCTGGCAGACTCAGTGCCAAAGAATAAAACTTTCTCCAAACCATTTGTGCCATAGAGGGATCAAGACAGGTAGCCATTCTAGAGAGAATGGAAGGGAAAGGAGAAGTTGGATGATGAGACTAGGTGAGATCTTATGAGGAAGAAGATTTTCTTCAGCTGCAGAGATCCTAGGGTCCCAGGCCACAGGTGCATGGGCAAGGGAGAGATTCATTATATTGAGGTAGCAACAGATAGCGTGGACAGTGAAGAGGAGGAGTAGGAGAATGGATCCACTAGTTCAGAGGAGGAGTCAGCACCAGCAGAGGAGAAACCTCCCCGTAGACCACTGACACTGGTAGGAGCCCATCCTCCAGTAGTCCCACAACTGCCAGAGCAGGTTAACAGGAGGAAACCGGCAAAGGGAAGAGTCATAGCGACCCTTTCTAGTGTTCCCAGGTATGATACCCTCTGTATCAGAGGGATTATTCAGGGGAAATAGGTAGTCGCCCTGACAGATGGTGGGTCCACCCACAACTTCATCGACGCTTCACTAGTATCGAGACAGGCACTTCAGATAGAGGAGTTTGAGGGGTTTGATGTTGCGGTAGAAGATGGCTACACAGTGGAGTGTCTAAACAGAGTTCCAAACTTAGAGATGAAGTTAGGCAACTACACAGTGAGAGACACATTTTATGTGGTTGACCTATCGGACACATATGTGGTGCTAGGAGTTCAGTGGATGATTACCTTGGGAAAAATCACTACCAACTACCAAACTTTGGAAATGGGATTCAAAGATCAGGATGGGAAGAAGGTTGTTCTAAGAGGTATGTCGACAAGAGCACCCATGAATTTTTCAGCCAAGAGGATGGAGAGGATATTCAGACATGGGGAGGTAGCATATGCCATAGAATGCTTGATCACTACTCAGAAGGATTTAGAAGGTCGACAACAATACCGTATAGAGATCAAGAATTTATTGGGACGACGTCAGCAGGTCTTTGAGGCAAGTCCACCAGGGAGACCACCTGACAGGGAGTTTGAGCACACCATTGAGTTGGAGGAGGGGGGAAAACCTATGATCACCCCCCCCCTATTGTCATCCTAGGAGGTTCAAGGATGAGATAGAGAAGGAAATCAAGGAATTGTTGGCGATGGGACACATTAGACTGAGCAACAACCCATTTGCTTCTTCAGTTTTCTTAGTTCTGAAAAAGGATGGCACCATGAGGATGTGCATTGATTATCGATCCTTGAACAAGAAAACCAACAAGAACCGGTACCCTATCCCACGCATTGACTAGTTGATGGATGAACTGCATGGGGCAGTTTTCTTCTCAAAAATTGATCAGATCAGATCAGATCAGCATCCGAGAGCAGGACATAGAGAAGATGACATTTCAATGTCATTTTGGACACTTCGAGTTCCTGGTTATGCCATTTGGGCGAACCAATGCACCCGCTACATTCCAATCTTGCATGAACCATATATTCAGGGATCAGTTAAGGAAATTAGTCTTGGTTTTCTTCGGTGACATCTTGATCTATAGCTAGTCATGGCAAGAGCATATGAGGCACCTGGATGAGGTATTGAGCATCATGGAGGCATAGTCATTATATGCCAAAGAGTCCAAGTGGGAGTTCGGTATGACAGAGTTGATTTACTTAGGCCACACCATTAGTGCACAGGGGGTACAAGTGCACCAAGAGAAGATCGAGTCCATTTTGGATTGGCCAACGCCTAAGAATGTGACAAAATTGAGGATCTTCTTCGAGCTGTGCAGCTATTACAAGCTATTCGTCTAGGGTTTTTCTCATCTTGCAGCACTACTGACAGATCTTACCAAGCATGGGGCCTTCATATGGATCAAGAAATCACAGGAAGCCTTTGATCACATCAAGGAATTCATGGGCACTTGTCCAGTGTTGGCACTACCAGACTTCACCTTGCCATTTGTACTAGAGTGTGACGCATCCGACGAAGGGATTGGGGAAGTTTTGATGCAGGGAGGACACCCCATTGTATTTGAGAGCTGAAATCTTAGTCAACCTGAGAGGTTCTACTCCATTTATGACAAGGAAATGTTGGCAATCATGCATGCCTTGACCAAGTTTAGAGAATATTTGGTGGGCAGCAAATTCGTGGTTAAGATCGATCACAACAGTTTGAAGTATTTCCTTGAGCAGAAGGACCTCAGTGAGCACCAACAGAAATGGGTGACGAAGGTATAGGCATTCAACTTTGACATAGAGTATGTTAAGGGGAAGAAGAACATTGTGGTCGATGCAATATCGAGGAGACCTGCGGCATGTTCTTTTATGGAGATTTCAACAGATTGGAAATCCCACTTGTTAGTGGAATATTCCAAGAACAAGTTTTTTTGTGAGGTGATGGATGGGCAGATACAGGATGACCATTATAGGGTCATTGACGATGTCATATTTTACAAGGATAGAGTCTACTTGGTGCCAAATTCAGGGCTTACGAAAAAGATCCTCACTGTAGTTCATGATTCACCTCTAGTAGGCCATCAGGGGTTTTTCAAAACCTACAGACATATTAGAGAGAGGTTCTCATGGAAGGGCCTCAAAAAGGACGTTATGAGACACGTCAGTGAGTGTGTGACTTTCCAGCAGAACAAGTCAGAGCATGCTCTTCCAGCAGGGCTACTTCAGCTACTCCCCATTCTAGAGCAGAAATGGGAGAGTATATCTATGGACTTCATCACCAGTCTACCCAAGGTCTAGGGTAAGGACTGTATCTATGTAGTGGTCGACAGATTGACCAAGTTTTCTCACTTCTATGCCATACGGACAAAGTACAGAGCAGTTTAGGTAACCAAGATTTTCTTCAAGGAGGTCTTCAAAATTCATGGGTTGCCGAAGAACATCGACAGTGACAAGGACAGTCGATTCATAGGGACATTTTGGAGAGAGTTGTCTCAGTTGGTGGGGACAGAGTTGACACCTAGCACCAGCTATCACCCTCAAACAGATGGGCAGACCGAGATTGTCAACAACTGGGTTGAAGGGTATTTAAGGAACTATGTAGGAGGACAACATAGAACGTGGGTAAAGTGGTTACATTTAGGAGAACATTGCTACAACGCCACCTTCCACATGTCCATTGGTATGACACCCTTCCGAGCATTATACGGATATGATGCTCCCACTTTGGTAGACTTGGTCTTTGGGGAGAGTAGAGCTCCCAAGGACAAGGATTGGATCATAGAGAGTCAGGAGGTCCTCAATTTGTTGAAAGAGAACCTACAAACAGTGCAAAACTGACAGAAGATAAGTGTGGACAAGCACAGGATAAAGGACAACTTTGAGGTTGGATATTTGGTTTTCTTGAGACTCCAACCCTACAGACAGTCATATATGAAGAAGAGTGGGGATGAGAAGCTCAAACCCATATTTTATGGTCCTTATAGGATCATGCGCTGAGTAGGTGAGGTTGCTTACGAGCTAGAGATTCCAGAGGGGAGCAAGATTCATAATGTGTTCCACGTGTCTTGCCTAAAAAAGGCAATGGGACAATTCATTATCACATCAGAGGAGCTTCCCCTGTTGGATGAGGAGGGATAGTTGGAGTTAGTTCTGGAGGAGGTTTTGGAGTTCTGGGATTGGAAACTGAGGAGCAAGGTCATCAGAGAGTGTTTGATCAGATGGAGAGGGATTCCAGTAGAGGACGCTACTTGGGAGATCGAGCAGGTGTTGCAACACCCTGGACTGATATTGCTTGAGGACAAGCAATTTCGGGAAGGGAGGACTGTAATGTCCCTTTCCAAATAAGAGCTCTAGAGAGGAGGCTTAATGGTCTAAACCACCTCGTTAGACTATAGCCAGGGCCAAAGAGGGGTAAACAGGGTTACTAGAGGTCACTCCAGTCACAGGTGTTATATTTGGAAAGTGACATTGAGCTAAAAAGGGTTAAAAGCGCTTTTAAGTCATTATGAGCTAAAAATAGAAGTAAACAGTGAATTAGGGTTTCAGCAGTGATTTAGGGTTTTGGAAGTCAACAGTGAATTAGGGTTTCAACATGATTTAGGGTTTTGGAAAGCTATAAAGGAAGGGTCATCGACCTAATTCATCATTATGCAGATTATGACTTGTCATTGAGGATAAGAGGCGCATCTTAGGAGGGATAGTTCAGTGTATCCAGGAGGAATACACCAGTTGGTTGATTTCGGTGTTGAAAGACACACCCTAGTCACCGGGAAGATCATCCAGGTCTTCCATCATTCTTCATTGATTCCGCAATGCTCCCATATTCCAGGTATTATCTTTTAGTTTCTTATTTGTATTCCAGCTAAGATCCTTTTGTCTTTTGATCTAGCCGAGTGTTGTTATTTTATTCAGTCGCAGTTTCTTATTTGTATTCCATCTAAGATCCTTTGTCTATTGATCTAGTCGAGTATTGTCAGTTTATTCAACCGCATTCAACCATTTTGTAATCCACAAATATATCATAATACAAACTTTGCAGTCCTTTGTTGTGTTTATTATTTGTATGATCATTTATATGTTGTAAACCTTTGATCCTACACACACATTAGCAGCATTTCCTAGACTAGACAAATCAGGAACATTACATCTTCCACACATCGAACGGTTTGATTGGTACCTTGTGATACCCGGAATTCAAGTCGATATTGCTGAAATATTTTTCCCCTTTGAGTTGGTCTAGAAGGTCATCAATATGTGGGATCGGGTACCTATTTTTGACAGTGATCTTGTTCAACGCCTGATAGTCAATACAGAGTCTCCAAGTCCCATCCTTCTTCTGCACCAACATGATCGAACTCCCACAGGGCGATGAACTTGGTCGGATGTGACCTTTTTGCAACAACTCCTGGATCTACCTCTTGATTTCATCGTTCTCTAGAACAGAGTGTCGATAGATCGGTCCATTGGGTAGTAGCGCACCTGGGGTCAGATCGATGGGGTGCTTGACCTGACAGTGCAGAAGCACCCCTGCGGGTGATGTGAAGATGTCACGATACTCCTCCATGACCTTTTCCATTGGTTGTTGTCATGTGGAGGAGCCCTGTCTGGAGGTCGTGGCCACACTATTATTCTTTTCCTGAGGGAGGATCATCAGGAAAACAAATTTCCCAGTTTTGGAAATGAGTTTATTGCATTGTTTTGTACTAACCAAAGAGATAGTGGCAGGCGGTGGTACCTCTGGTATCCTATTGTTACCCATGATTTTGGTCGTCGTGATGATGTATTGATGATGGTGTACTCAGGCTCTTCATAAGAACTTTCTCCTGAGAAAAGTTACTTTCATCTCTTTCTAGAAAACTCATTTTTGGAGAAGGTTCACAAGCTGCTAGTATATTTGGGTGCGAGAATTCCTGATTCTCGTAGGCTGCTTTAAGGCAGGGTGCAAACTTCTCGCACTGTGTTGAACAATTAGGGTGTGAACTCTTCCTAAAGCATGGAAAAAGATGAATTCTCAATGTTTCTATAAGGGAATCTTCTAGAAGGATGGGTTGCCATTCGAATGGTTATCCTAGTACTGGATTCCCTAATATTTTGGGATCATTCTTATCCAAGTAACTAATTCATTCTCTCCTATATATTGAGAGAATTCTCATGGAAAAGGTTAAGAAAGATTCATTGGATAATTGGTGAAAGAATTGTGTGAAGGACTTAGCATTGAACAACAGCTTGGAGACTCTAGAAAGTCTATCAAGAGGATTTGATCTTCTTCATGCAAGGATTGAGCAAGTGTGTGTGTCGGAGCCAAGTGCCATTGAAAGGAAGTTTGTGACATCAAGGCTCAGATTGTAATCTTTACTTTCCATTAATATGATACAGTGGCATGTCCTTTTCCCATAAAGCTATTTCCACTTTATTGTGTAATTCCTTGATCATATACATAGGTTGATTGTTGAATATATTGTGCTATCTTCATTTTGGTTGGTTTGTGTTGTCTTGGTCTTGATGTCACGAGAGCACTGGAGCGAAGCGGGAGCAACAAAGACCCTAGGAAGCAATAATAAGGTATGTTATTTGTTCTTGCCTCCTATTTAATTCAATGGTCAAAACCTGAGGAAAGAGTCATGTCCTATCCTGTTTTGTTCTAGATCCAGGTGGATCTAGGGAGATTAGTTAGTGTCCGCACCTACCGATTAGTCCGATAACAAAATTGGCGACTCCACTGCGGATCATCCCATTTTCTTTGTGGATTTTGGTATTTTTCTGTGGCCATTTTCTCTAGTTTTACTTTTCTCCTTGTTTATCAATCTCTGAGTCTTCAAGATATCCTGATAGACCCTCTGGGTCCAGAGGCCTTTTCAAATTTTGCTTTATTTTTCAAAAATTTGACTAGTTTCAAAGGTTCTCGCACTGCACTTCACTATAGCCTATGAGAATTCTTAGAGTTCGCACTCTTCCTTTAGGTTCAATGTGAGGTTCTCGCACCCTTCTCAAGGGTCACCTGCGAGAATCATTGATTCTCGCACTGTGTAGTATTACCAGCCTGGGAACTCATTTTTTCAAATTTTTGGATTTGAGTTTTGGCATCTTCAACTGCCCAGATTAGTCTAGGTGCCTCATAAGAGTTTCTTGGACCATTGATTGATTTCTTTCTTGTCTTCGTTTGTGTGCATGAACAGACTTAGGATTTCAAGGCTCTTCTTGTAATTTTTATATTGACTTTCATTTCTTGACTTTTCTTGGCATAGCCATATTTTTTTATTTCAGAATCTGAGTGTGCTTGATTGGTTAAGGACTGGTGATCGGTTGAAAGTTGAGTTTATTGGTCTTTATCATTTGCTTATTCTTTGAAATATCATTTTTCTTATGCGATTGAAAAGACTATATTGGTTTGCTCTTTATTTTTGTTTTCATTGAAAGAGTGGATTGGGTTGTTATCATTGCTTGTTCATTGGTTTTTTATTTTCTGTACTCTCATTGGCATAGCGAGGGTCTTTTTTGAAAAGTGAACAACAATTTTTCTTTCAAAAAATCATTTTTGTCTTCAAAAACATTGAAAATCACTTGTTGAAGTTCTTGAAAAAGACACAATAGAGAATTGTTGTTAATATGTGATTTGTTGCATTTGCATTTTAAAGGAAATTTTGCATTGTAGTTCACGGTTGATCTGGAAAAATTTCTCTCTCTCCCATACATAGGATTCATTGAATGCAAAGTGATCTATTTCATTCTCATACATGCATTGTTGGGTCAGAGTCATACAATATAAGTTTCACCTCCGTTGCCTTTAAGTAAACAACAACTCTTAATAACACTGCATAATCATAAAATTTAACTAGTAACTCTTTTCTAGGGCTCTTTTACACCAACATTTATCTAGGCTAGCGCTTTGGAGTAAGAAGAGAGATACACTCTCCAAAAGAACAAAACACACAATAGCATCTTGTGTTAGGGAGTGTTAAATTCCATTTGCAACATCTTGTCCTGGGAATCCCTTCTCACACAAGGGTCAAGCACGAGGTCGCATTGATATTGAATGAGTTACTCACCCTGCTTTGTTGATATCAGTGTAGAGATTGCACGTATTACGGGGATCACTCGGAGGTATACCCACAATGATAAGTGGAAGCCTTTTGAGTTGATTTCGAGCTAGATACCCTGCCCTTGCATGTGGATCAGACTATCGACTGTTCCCCCAGGTTTTATTGTTGTTGGTGGTGACCTTAGTGGCCTATCTTTCTAATTTCTTACCCGAGGTGACTGTGGAGTGGAAAGTATTCATGGTACCTGGAATTGACGTTGACCAAACTCACTCGGGCTCCTTGGAGGGTATACCCACGATTATGTGTGGGAGCTTGCACCAGGGTGTAAGTCCGTTAAGCAGGTTGTCAGCGTAACTTTTCCACCCTAGCCCCGCCCCTTCTCTTTTCGTTGTTGCGATGTTGGATTTCATCACCAACTAGTGGCTTCGAAATTAGAAGGTCTTGATTGCTTGGTGTCGCTTCCTAGATTTTGTTTACTAACGTGTGTTGTTTGTTTCTCGAAGTTGACCATAGGATTTTCTTCACGGATTTTGTTACTCGTTTACAATAGCTCCTCCATGTCATTCACATAGAATGCAGGGTTTATCTCCAGAGCATCTGGAAGTTTCTCAACCCTTGCCCACAAGCACACCTGGAGGCTCTCCTCGGCAGAGTGAAGTCCCAGTCGTCACCACACCACAAGTGGAACGCACTAACTCTCTAGAACGTTTTTGAATTACAAATACTCGAGAGAACTTTCGACTTCACCCCAATTTTGAGAGACGTTTTATGCAAGCAAACACTTCCAGAGACTTAATTGTTGTATATTCCGGATCTTCGTCTGGACCTGGGGACCAAGATCCTTTTTGGTCTATGGGCATTTTTCGACCGGACCTTTTTGGTCTAGGTTCACCTGTGATTTCCGAGATCAAACCACCTGTGATTTCTGAAATCTCTGGCACAGAGACAGTACCGGTGACCACCACTTATCACTTTACCATCCCTGTCGAGATGGCCCATCTTGCAGCTACTACGAGTGTTCCAACTGGGTTTACTGCGGTTAGTCTTGCTCCTATCAACACACCACGAACGCCCATTGTCATTCTGACACTACCACCTGGATACCGTGTGTTGAATGCTTCTATTCCTATTCCTATGCAAACTCCATTCGGCTCTCCTAGTGGTCCTTCTTCTTCTAGGCACTTTCTTCCCGGTTTTGTTCCAACACTCCCTCAATTTCCTTTTGGAGGACCTTCTTCGTCTTCTACTGGAAATCTTAATCCTAGTGGCACTATTTCGTCATTCAATCCAACTTATTAGTTTTCAGTTGGTGGACAATCTCATCAAGGTAGTACAACTCAAACCCTTCTCAGTTGGAAAATGCCAATTGGAACATTACCCTCAATTGGCACACCACCTTCAATGGGAGGGGCAACCCCACCTTATGGGAAAAACATACCTGTATCTTTGGCCCAACATTGGAATCAATTGATCCAAAATCCTCCTCAATCAACTGGGGGGCAGAAGTTTCCATCTACGTCTGTCACACCCCCTAGCATGGGCCAACCATATTCAGGTTCATTCAATCCCATTTGGGGGGTGAATGCTCAAACTCAAGCCCCTGTTCCAGGGTATAATCTGATGAGCTACTATCCTGTCCAACCACCACCGAATATGCCTGGATCTTCACATTATATGCAAACTTCTTATGGTCCTACTGGTTTGCCAACAGGGCTTCCTCCCTAAAGCCACCAGTACCCGTAGGTGAATCGACAGTTACCCTTTCTCACCACTTTGGATCTTCCGGATTTGTCAAGGATTTTAAATGATCCTATTCGTCACTCTCCCTAATGACCTGTTATACCAGCCAAGCTTCCTTTGGACATTCCTAAATTCGACGGCAAAGTGGGAGAGGACCCAAACAATCACGTTATGACTTTTCACCTATGGTGTTCATCTAACTCGTTAATGGATGACTCTATTCGTTTACATCTTTTTCAACGAACCCTTACCGGTTTTGCTACGAAGTGGTATATTGAATTTCCATGCAGTTTCTTCTCTGATTTCAACACCCTAGCTATGGATTTCCTTACGCATTACCAGTTACGAATCCATTATGACATGGGAATCGAGATTTTGACTTCCTTCAAACAGACTAAAGGCACTCATATATCTGATCACATCCATGAGTGGCGAAGGAGACGACGTCTCATTAAACTTGAGCTCCCCAATCAGTCACTGGTAGAATGGTTTACAAAATCATTTGTGAACGAAATTGGTAAGGACATTGCCATGGGTGGCGTAGTCACAGAAGAGCAAGCTATAAGTCGTGCTCAATATCTTGACCTCGTTTATTCACAAATGGGAACCCTTTATGATTTATTACCTGACTTACCTCATCCTAATACTTCCAGCACTTCAACTACTTCAGCTGCCTCGCATGCAGCTGACAGTGTGATTGGTACTGCCCAAGCCCAATCACATTTCGCTTCAAGCACAAACCCTAAATCTGCTTCTTATAATGTTCAAAATGCTCCATCTCCTGCCCTTCCCACCGGCAAGACTTCTGAGGTAAATGCTATCCAATCTACCCCAGCTGGTAAAAACAAATCTAAAAAGGGGAGAGGTAAGAATAAGGAGCGCAAAAATAATTCTCAAGCAGAGCAGACCAAAACTACCTTTGTTGACGATCGGGATAAGCGAAAACCACGATAACCTTGCCTTATCTATGGTGATGATCACTACACAAAGGATTGTCCATGACATGCCGAGGTCACTAAGTTCCTTCAAGGAGCTCCCAAACCACCTGCACCGGTTGTTTTGTCCCAACCCTTCCCGTCTCAACAACAGGCTCAATTGGTCATCCACAACCAACCCTCTTCTTCTACTACATCATATGTTTTGATGTGTACTGGTGATTCTAAGAAGAAAAACGCTGCACTCACTACTCGAGCCAAAGATTATTCTCCCTCTAAGGAGAAGGTTGATGACTTACCTCCTTTCTTGGTCCAACCCTCTCCAGCGACTCCACCTACCAACAGTCCTCTTCATCTCGAATGACCGAGCCTTGACACAGTTCTGTGACCCCCCCCAAAGGGCGTCGTTCAGAAATCATCTTTCAATCCTCATGCTCATGTGGCCCAGAACTACAACATTGTTGAAGATCTGGCCCAAGCACCTTCTGCAATGTCAGCCCTTGAAGTCCTTCAAACTTGTCCCGCACAATGGAATGCCTTGTTGAAATCTATCGGTGGAATCGATCCGACGAATACGAATTTGATAGTATTTGACTTGGAAGATCACATTCCAAGGTTACCCCCTCAACTTGTGTTCCATATCCAAGTGGTTGTCTCTGACAAAAACATTTGTCGAACTGTTATTGATGAAGGTGCCTTGACATGTGTTATGTCTCTTGCTTGTTGGAAAGCCATCGGCTCTCCTCCTTTGAATGAATCCCAAAACACTCTTAAAGCCTTCAACGACTCTGGTTTTAAGCCCTACAGTTTTCTTCCTTCGTTTCCCATCACGTTAGAAGGTAAGATGGTCCAAGTCGAAGTAGAAGTCTTTGACACTCCCCTTGATTATAATCTTTTGCTTGGCCGCAGCTGGATCGATTCCATGCGCGTTGTTGTGTCGACACTTTTCCATGTAGTACGTTTCCCTCATCAAGGAAAGGTTGTTACCATCGACCAACTTGCCTTCTTCAATTCTGATACCCATATTGGCAACGTACCGTTTATTGCTAAAACCCCACCGGGTTATGAGAATGTCGATGTAGGCCTTCTAAAGGACTCCTCGTTAATGGGTACTTTCCCCATTCCACCACCCGATGTACCATGCTCGTCTGTTGCTTCCATCAACATGATCTCCACCTTGCCTCATGAACTTCTTGCATCTCACGACCCTTGGATAGTCCCTGACCCTGGAGATCATCTTCATTTCGACGATGAAATGTTGTTAAGTCCAGTTGAATCTGCCTATCAGGCCATTCAATCGGCAACACCTTCTACCCCTTCTCTTGATGAGTTGTATCCCGATCCTTTTCGTGTTATTTTTCCCACTGACGAGATGATCATGTCCATCATGGAGGACACCCCTTGGGACGATGGGCATCATCATTCTATCCTCTTTCTGGAGAAACACACTCTTGAGAACTACCAACGGATTTCGACCCCGTCGATCGTTGTCCTCATCTCAACCATTCCCGAGTCTACACACGATGTGTTTGCCGAAGGGAACTTAAGGAATATCTCGCCCACTATTCTCATTGACATATCCGTCAAACCTGGAATCGTCGAAAATGTCCATATTGGAGCTTTGTGTTCCCCTGACGAATGTAATACCCAGAATTGAAAAGACACTATATATCTACTAATTTACTTAATTTCTGTACCAATTTACTTAATTTCAGTAAGCTCTTAAGAAGTAAAATTTTTCATAATTTGCAAAGCTATGTGCATACTTGCGTAAATAAAATTTGGCAAAAAAAAAATATTAAATTTAAGTAAACACTTCACAATTTGAGTTTAAATACCTGTCACTGATGCTACTATCTGCAGCAGCTTGAACCTTCACTTGAACACCCCCAAAACCGGCCACCCTACCGACCAGTACGCCTGGCCCTAGGACATCTACGGACGTCCTAGCCCTCCGAGCCCAAAACCCCTCAGCCCCGGTGTGCACTGTAAATCCCACTGTTCTCTCTCTGTCTCAAAGC
>ML795331.1:328655-361245 GCA_009831015.1 Picea engelmannii
TCATACTTCAGCTAAGTATAATCAAAATAATTAATTAATAACTTATAATCACTTAAGGTTATTTAATAATTAATTATAATTTAGCCAATGTTTAGGTTTATTTATGAGATTATTCATAGTAATAAGAAAAGGGTCATTACAACGAAATAGTCACCTATACGTCCCTGTTCAAAGAATTTTGTGATATCTTCGCCTGGAGTTATGAAGAAATGCCAGGTATCGACCCTGCAAATTTAATACATGAGATAAAGACATACCCTGACGCTAAACCCATCTGGCAACACCTTCATCCAGTTCACCCACGTAAAGCGGCTGCTATCAAGCTCGAAGTCGATAAACTTCTTAAAGCCGGCTTTATTTATCCGGTGGCTCTCATAGACTAGGTTTCCAATCTTGTCCCGATTGACAAGAAGCAAGGCACGATTAGTGTATGAGTTGATTATAGGGATATTAACAAAGCTTGTCCAAAAGACAACTTTCCTACCCCTTTCATCGATCAGATTGTCGATGACTGCGTCGGAAGTGAAATCTTCTCTCTCATGGATGGTTTCTCCGGCTATAATCAAATTAACATTGTTCCCGAGGATCAACATAAGACTACTTTTATTTGTCCTTGGGGTAATTTTGCCTATCGGAAACTTCCTTTTGGTCTCAAGAACGTCGGTGCAACGTTTCAACGTGCTATGTCTTATGCTTTCCATGATATCAAGCACATCGTTCAACCATATTTGATGATTTACCCGCTCATTCTATGCACAGAGTCGATCACCCCACTCATCTCCAAGCCATTTTCGTTCACTGTCGGTTCTACCATATACATTTGAATCCTCACAAGTGCATCTTTTGTGTGGAATCTGACCGTCTTCTAGGTTTTATCGTTTCGCGTCAAGGGATTCGGGTGGATCCTTTGAAGGTTGAGGCAATTCTTAATCTACCTCCTCCTTCTACACTTTGCCAATTGCAAAGTTTGTAGGGGAAGGCAAACTTTCTTCATTGTTTTATCCCCAATTATGCCGAGATTACTCGTGGATTTACGCGGCTATTAAAAAAGGATTCTGAGTTTGTATGGGATACCATTGCCAACAATGATTTTGAAGCTTTGAATTTTTCCTTAACACGAGCTCCGCTTCTCTTTCCCCCCGATTACAGTCACGATTATTTCCTTTACCTTGTTGCATCGGATTACACCATTGGCATGGTTCTCGTTCAAGAGGATGATGCTCATGACGAACATGTTATTTACTACTTGAGACGAAGTCTTACACCAACTGAAATCAAGTATCAACATGTCGAGAAACTAGCCTTGGCTGTCGTCCAAGTCGTCCAACGCTTCCGGCACTATATACTCTCACGCAAGACTACGGTGATTTCTCATTGCAACCCTATGCAACACATTTTGACATGTCAATTGCTAGGGGGAAAATACTCCAAATGGATTGTGATACTCCAGGAGTTTGACTTGGAATTCGACCGCGCCAAGTCCAAGAAGTCCTTAGTTTTTGCTGAGTTGATATGCGATTTTCCCCATTCTGCAATGGGAAATGTAGCAGTTGATTCATTACCCGATGAATCTATTTTCCTTATTAGCACTGATGATCTTTGGTATGGGGATATCATTATATATCTCCAAACCCAAACTTTCCGACCTACTTTTTCTAGTACTGAACGATGTCGAATACGATATCAAGCTCGTCAATACATTATCCTCGGGGATACTCTTTATCGTCGAGGGATTGACTCTGTTTTTCGACATTGTCTAACATTTGACGAAGCCGAGAAATATCTGAATGACTGCCATTCTGGAGCATGTGGTGTTCATATGTCTGGGTATGCTACTGCCCAGAAGATCTTACTCGCAGGGTATTTTTGGCCTTCTTTGTTTAATGACTGCATTATTGTCGTTCAGAAATGCCATGCCTGCCAAACCTATAATCAGAAGATTCGATCACATCCTGCTCCTCTTCACCCTGTGGTATCAGTTGGTCCCTTTGCGAAATGGGGCATCGATTTCATGACATGTCACCCTCACTCGGCCACGGGGTATGGTTACATTATTGTAGCCATTGATTACTTTACAAAATGGGCTGAGGCGATGTTGACATTTGACAACACTGGAAAGACCGCAGCATTGTTTCTTTTTAATCACGTCATAGCTCATTTTGTTGTTCCCCAAGCTATCGTCACCGATCACGGTAGCCACTTTAGGAATTTTATGATGTCCGAACTTACTGAAAAGTTGGGTCTTCGCTATGATAACTCAACACCCTATTATCCACAAGCTAACAGCCAAGTCGAAGCGATTAACAAAGTTCTCATAACTATGCTTTGATGAATGATAGGGATTCATAAAACAAGTTGGCACACAATGTTGTTTTCGGCATTGTGGGCATACCAGACATCCGTCAAGTCCGCTACTGGGTTTACACCTTTTCGGTTAGTCTATGGTGTAGAATCCATTCTCCCTATCGAATGCGAGATACCTTCTTTAAAACTAGCTGTTGAACTCCTACCCAACACTTCTGCTAAAGAATAACGTCTTTTGTATCTTATGTGATTAGACGAAACTCGACGTGACACCACCCTAGTCATAGAAGCCCAGAAAAAGCGTGTCAAGGCCCAATACGACAAGCATGTCAAGCCTTGTGTTTTCTCTGAAGGTGATCTTGTTCTTCTTTATGAACAGGATCGAGATATGTTAGGAGTTGGGAAATTCGAAGCCATGTGGCGAGGTCCTTATATCGTTCGACGAGTTTTGGAAAAAGGAGCTTATGAGTTGGTAGATTACGATGGTATCCCTTTGAGTGAGCCCAGGAATGGGTTGCACTTGAAGAAGTACTATGCATAAAATCATCTGTGCACTAGTACTTGTATTTTTATTGTATCATACTTTTTGTGTGTTACTATAGCTTGCTTTTGTCGTTATCTGGTCTCTTCCCTTATGTGACGTTGTGTTTGATTTCTAGATGTCGGAGTCTTCGCTACCCTATATTGGCTTCGCTTATGGTGCTAGCCGTAGTACTCAGAACCTTGCTTCTGCTGCGTGGGCAATTTACGCCCCTACAAATGAACTTGTCTCCTTACGAGGTGTGTGCCTCAGTCATGCGACCAATAACATTGCAGAGTATAGTGTCGTTATTGAATTATTGGTTGATGCTATATCGCTTGGAATTCGTCACTTGGTTGTGCGACTTGATTCACAGCTTGTAGTACTACAGTTAAGTAATGTCTACTCTATTCGAAGTCCTACTTTGTTACAGGTGTATTTGCAAATTCGCCTCTTGGAACGTTATTTTGATCACATTGAATATCAACATATTCCTAGGTGTCTAAACACATTAACAGATGCATTGGCTAATTATGTATTGGACAGACATTTGAATCATTTATAAATCAATCACATCAATATTCACACAATATAAGGTAAACCGATAGAAGCCGTCTGTATATATAACGATCAAAAGAGTTTTTTACAAAAAGTTTGTCCGAAGACCAAAATGTCAAAATCTGAAGCTCATAGCTTCTACAAAGTGATGCCATGGATGACATTCACGATAACACCTGTACAACTTATTTCCCAAGGTAACAATAACAACGCGATACCAGGACTCATTCACAACATGTTTCTTCCACAAGTATGGTTTCCCTAATAATACATCACAAACATCAAGAGGAGCAATGTCACATAATACCTCATCAATGAAGGGCTTGATGTTGTAGGGAAGGTGACATTGTTGGCTGACACAGAGATCTCGTCCTTGGTAAATCCCCCCGATGGTGTATGGTTGTGGGTGTGTTGTGGTCGGCAAGCCCAAACGCTTCACGACCTCTACTGAAATGAGGTTCTTTTGGCTCCCACTATCAACAATGAATTGTAGTAGGGAACCTTTTACCCACATCTAGGAGTGGAAGAGATGCTCCTCCTCTGGATATTTTGGTTCTTCTCTTTGGATCTTTGTGGTGGAAACGGTGGCGTTGGGCTCTGCATCAATAATTTGCTTCCCTTTGTCATTCCCCTTCTCGAGTTCTGATTCAATGTGGGAGAATTCATCTGATTCAGAAGCCCTCATCTCGGCCACCAGTGATTGTTTGGTCCGACACTCACTTGTGTTGTGAGTATAGCTCTTATGGAACTCATACCACTTTCATGTATCCCTCTTCGACTTCGCGGTGTTTTTCTTTGCTTACATCTTTGGCAGGTTGTCTTGAGCTGCCATGTCTTGGCTTTGTCCTTTGTTCTGTGGTTTGGGGGCACCTTTCGCTTACTTTTGATTTGCAGATCCAAAGTCTCGCTTCTTCTGTTTGAATTATGCTCAATCTTGGCAGCATACTAGTATGTTGTACCAAGAGAGGAGATGTCAAGGAACTCCATTTCCTTCTAAATGTATCTATGTAGACAACTGCGGTACTTCAACACCAAATTTTTCTCTGAATATTTGATACCCAACTTTGTGCGCAGGGTATGGAACAATTTCTTCAGCTCATGCACATCTTGATCCCTTTGCTACCACAACGTAGTCCATTGTATGTACTTGTCCTCATAGCTCCCCATGGGATGATATTTTTACTTGATGTCATCTCGGAAAGAATTCCAAGTGGGTACAACCGAGAACAGAGAGGGTTCATCCTCGTCCTTTTTCTCACAACAGGTTTCCCACCAGTCCTTGACATGGGGGGCGGCTTTGAGTAGTGAAAAAATAATCTTCTCCCAATCAGAAAAGTCATGAACCGAGAAATAGCATTCTAATAGATTCAACCATATATCTACGGTGTCTGCATCTATTTGGCCATCAAATATGGGAATGCCAAAGTTTACGTGTACCTTAAAAGGGGTTGCACCTCCAGAGTGGTTGTTGGATGCAGATGTGCCACCAATGGGAAATCGTTGAAGGATCTGGGCGAAGCTATCCATCATCACGTTCCTTTGTTTTTCAAGGACCTCCTCAAGCAATATTTTTATAGGATCTCCTGCTCCCTCATCTTTCTTTTCGTCCCCCATGGACGGTCATTGAGGTTTGCGAGGTTGATCTTGCAAAGGTTCAACCAGATCGAGCCCTAACTCCTTATAGCCCGACCTTGTTGGGGACATGTAAAGAAGGATCGAGAAAGAGCAAACCGCTCTGATACTACTGATCCAAATTTATGAAGGAACACAACATAATACACAAATAACCATGAATACAAAGATGCAACGGAAATAACACTTCATTTCATTAATATCAAAGAACTGAAATTTGTTTACAGACAGAATGGAAATAAACTAGCTAGGGCGCTGGTAGCTTATCTCTGAGAAGAGATGTGGTAGATACAGGCCTCTGAAATCTATGTTACAATGAGGCTCGAAGGCCTATATATTATTAAGAAACAATTGAAACCCTAAACATCCAAAACCTAACCCTAGGAGATGAAACGCCATAACATGGGCCCCGCTGGGGTAAATTGGTACATCAATTTCCCGGGGTCGTAACTTTGGCATACTATCTCTGTTTGACGCACATGATACATCGTTAGAAAGATCTATTTGAGGAATAAAACTATTGATAGTGAATATCGAGTCCAAAACAAACTCATTTTTGTCAAATGTTTGATGCCCAAAAAATGTCGTTTAGGGCCTCAAAACGGCTCCAGAAGTTGAGGACCCGAAAAACTGCGAAAAATAGCAAATTGTGCTACAATTAAGGAAACTGAAAAACTGAAAGAAATAATTGTGGGGGTCCAAGTGGAATAGGCTGGTGGCCACCAATATCCACTTGGATCACATATATAGAAGCACTTCCGTAAATGCACATATACAAAAGTGCTTCTATATATGTGGCTTCTGCATATGCGCATATACGGAAGCCAATCACTTATGTATATGCTCATATAGAAAACCACATATACAAATGTAAGTTCAGGTGGTCCACCTTCAGTTCCCATTGAATCTGATTCGTGAGTCAATGTAGGGTTCCAATTAGACCTCCTTTTCTCATATCTTTCAAGAGTTGAACAAGACAACATATTCACTCTCAAAAGAGGCCCTGACGCTTTGTGATGGCTCTCTAGTTTCTTAGTAATTTTATGATGGTTAGATGATTAAGGACTTGTCTTTTCTTTTTTAATTTTGAATCTCTTGTTGGCTCCCCAACTCTTCATGTTTTTTATTAGACAATTTTGTAATGTTCCATGTATGTAGGTGTATATGATGATGGGATAATAGACTCCATATGTGATATGTAGACTGCATATGTGAGCATTCCTTTATGCTCAAATTTTGTAAGTTTTGAGTCTTTTTTCTTAGTCCTTCATGGGAGAGATTCATGTGTATTCCCTTCATGGAATAATTAACAACTCTTAGTTACTAACTATCTACTTCTTTGAATTCAAACGTCAAATCATTTAATAATTAAAAATATATATAATTAAAAAAAAAAAGTTAAATTACAAAATAAAAAATATTACTAAGTAATTACAACTATTCAGTTTTTAATGACCTTAAAATTATATTATTATTATTATTATTAATTATTTATAAGAGAATATTGAAAGTGTCACTATGGGTACTCCCTTATCTCCTTTTACAACTAATCTATTCACATAACATTTTGAGAACTAGGTGTTTGCCACCTTCCCTTTAAAACCTAAATGTTGGTATCAATTTGTTGAGGATATATGTGTAGCGTAGACTTGTCACCAAACAATCTAGAGTTGTTCCTAAACCATCTTAATAATATTTCCAATGAAACTCAATTTATGATTGAGATCCAAAGTGACAACAACACCTCTTTCCTCATATTTAACATTCTCTTAGTTATTAAGCAAGTTAATGACTCCTTCAAATAGGAAGGGAACACGTCAAGTAGGCACACATCCACACCCAATCTCACCACCACCCTACATAAAAAAAGTCTCTTAATACCCTTGCACAATTTTTTTTCTCTTAATACCCTTGTGACTAGAGTTATTTGTGTTTATGGAAAAAAAAATATCATCTCAAAGTATTTTCCAAAATTAATAGTTACTTTAATTTTTAAATAATCAATTTGTTTTCAAAGTTGTCCATAAGATTACCAACCCTACATCCAAAAAATTCTCTTTCAATGTTAATACATTTTTCCCTACATAAGAAAAACTTGTCAATACATAAAAACAATTATTTTTTTACCCAAAAAAAACATTTTTAATCACTTTTACTGGCACTCTTTTAATTAACTTGAGATCTTTTTATAATTCAATATGAAAGAGATGTATAATTTATTTTGTGCTCAACATGTTTATGATATTTGAAAAAATTATATTAATAATAAAAATAATATTTCAATGTTTACCATAAATATAATATTTTAATATTAAATTGAAATAAAATATTTTAATTTGAACTTTTATAATAATTGAAAAAAAAAATTTGTATTAACTTGGGAAACTATTTTTCAAGGTTAGTATAAGAGATGTCTATATATGTGTGTGTAGTAGGTTTTGGATTTTTTTGAGGGACATTCTTCATCTAATTTTTATCCGAAATCTGACAAAAAATTGTAAATTGTTGGATCTGCAAATTTGAATATCTTGCTTTAAAACACATGTGGTACTTAACCACTCAAATTTGTAAATCTAATAATTTTTCATCTGATTTCAAGCAAAACCAAAACTTAGAAAATTTAGATTAATTTTTTTTTTAAGTTTTTGCATTAAAATTTACATTTTAGAAATTTAATCTAGAAACATAATAAATCTGAAGTTAAAAATGGATTTACATTGATTTACCTTTTTAACTATCTTTATATATTTATTATGTTTTAACTTTTTCTTTTTATCTTTTACTTTGGCTTTCTTAATATTTATATTTTATGTTTTTTTTTCAATTTATCATAACCACTTTTTTTAAATTTGTCATTGAAATTTTACTTTAGAGTTGGATTTTTTTTTTCTTTGGATCGAAATTAAATATAAGAACACACATAAAATGATCAAACTACTAAACCCAAAAGCTAAGTGTATACTCTGTAGTATATAGCCTCAAAATTTACATATCCAATACACAAACAAAAAAAAAACAGTTTCTTTACCCTTGCATATATGCAAGTTTAACTGATATATAATCTATCAAAGTTTTATGCATGTACTTTAGTAACTATTGCATAGTGTATACCATCCTCCTCAAGGAATAGTGTTTCTTTTGAAAGCTGATTAACTTCTTTGTTATATCTTCTGTATATGTATTGTGTTTTTAGTTGTAGAAAGCCCATGTTCAACACTCTAATTTTTATCATCCAAGATTGTTCTGTATATGTATTGTGTTTTTAGTTGTAGAAAGCCCATGTTCAACACTCTAATTTTTATCATCCAAGATTGTAGGGAGACCACCTGTAAATTATTTTCATTAGTAAACCAATCTATAATAACTATAGGAGTTGTGGTGTGAAAAAAGATTTTTTATCACTTGACTGTGGGCTTAGAAGATTATGTGCAAACTATAATGTCCGTTTGATTTATATATATATGACATTATTAATTGTTATCATTTATAGGCCACCTTATTTTTCACAAGCATTCTCTTAGAGACTTACTGGTCTCCTCGGCACGACCACATTCTATGTCAAGGCGAGAGCTATCAATACCCTCTCAAAATCTGAATACAAAATTTTGGATGAAAACTGAATTTTCCCTGTGATAATCAGAATGAAGAGTATTTAAGAAAAAACCAGAGACTTGTAAACACAGACTTCATTTGATTGGACAACTCCATCCTTCCTTCCCTATTTAAGGAGAGGAAAATCAATCCATGAATTGAATCTCTCTATTTCTACAAAGGCACTCCATCGTTTGCTTCTGTCAGATGAGTATGAGGAGAGCGGTCGTAGCCAAGCGCTCCTTCATAAAAAGGCACTCGTTTGCCTCCATCGTTCCACTATTCTTTTCTTTTTTTTCTTCTTCGGATGTTTTATCCTTAACTAGTACAGGGGTAAACTCAGATGTCTTCACTGCAAAACCTTGAATGGAATTCAGACATTCGAGTGGGCGCAATTCAATCCTGGTACCTTAGCTTGCAGTTAATTGTGTGTAAGAAAGAGAGAGAGTAATAAGAGTGCATCAAATTACTATTTGTAGCAACGGAGTTTGTCAGGGAAACACTCTTTGGCGGAGGAGAAGAATGGCCCGGAGATGTTCCAGGGGCAGCAACGGGAATGCCAATAGCTACATAAACAAAAATAAATAAAACATAAATAAGCTATTTACTATCTGGAATATCTCCAAAAAATTTATTAGAAACAGAGTCAAAGCTGGAACTAGAAACCTTTAACCATTGCATTCACTGACAGGGGGAGTGGCGACCTTGTTCAAGTGCATGTGCTTGGGAAAGACGTCCATTCATTTCATGCCTGTCTTGAGCCTGTAGTTACGGGCTAGCGCAAAAATGAAGAAACAAATCACAACTCTGGGGTATTCATCGAGCGCGCTACCCAGAGTAAACTTATCAAAAATGAAGAAACAAAGCACAACCGAAATCACAGTGTAAACTTTTTATTTTTTGCACTTTTTGTAGGATATATTTTTCATCAATTTTGTTTGAATTTTGTTGGAAATCTGGTGAAAATTTATTGGAATTATAAAGTTTGAGTGGTGAGTTATATAATTTGATGAAGAATTGTGGAAGAATTATAGATTTGAGTGATTAAGTTTGTATAATTTGATAAGAAATTATTATAAATACAGATTTAAATAATTAAGTTTGTATAATCTTATCTCTAGAGTTTTTCAAAATGCTAAATTCATTTATATATTTAAAAATGAAATTTAAACAATAAAAAATTGTCATTTCACCCAAATTTATATTTATATCGCCCAATGTTTTTGACAAACAATAAAAAATTGTCATTTCACCCAAATTTATATTTATATCGCCCAATGTTTTTGACAAACAATAAAAAATTATCATTTCACCCAAATTTATATTTATATTGCCCAATATTTTTGACAAACAATAAAAAAATTATCATTTCACCCAAATTTATATCGCCCAATGTTTTTGGCAGTGACAATCCAAGTGACAATCCAATGCAATCCAAATGAATTTACACTTTGCGTGAATATAGCATCGCATTGAGCGGACGCCTGTGTGTTTCTAGTGCCAAGTGCCCATCTCAGATTGTTCAATCTGGAGCCAGGAGCCCGTCCCACAGTGTTGGCATTCGTTTTGAAATGGACCTGTTTTCATTGTCAGACCTGGTTGCTTTTGATCATTCCAGTTTTCTTTTTTGTGGGGTCTGAATAAAAAATTCATATCATTTGTACAGTGCAACTTTTGTTAAGGATTATATATAAAGTCCTCTTTATCCGAGACGGGCAAATGACGTGTGATCGGTTGTGGATACAAAGTTCATATCGTCCAACTTTTGTTAAGATTGTGTGCTTGACTTCAATGTCACAAAGCGATGGTGCATACCAGCTTCAGTGGGCTTCATTATGTATGTTCTCCCACCTCTTAGCTTTAACGAGATTTAGAATCTCTCAAACCCATAGATAATAATTATGACACATCATGTCAAGATATGTCAAAGTACTTCCTTATTATTGTTACTCACCGGGTGTACAATACACGACGATAAGATGAGGCATGTCATTAAGAAGTGATATGTATATATGGAGTGTATAATACATGATAAGATGAGGTAGTGACATGTATACACAAGAAATATTAAGCATTATGTAGTGAGTCAATCATTTTCTTATTGTTTGGTGCATATTTTTCGTTAGATGATAAATAGTGTATATTCAATGTACAGGATGCACCAAGCAGTGATCCAAGCAATGAGTCAATGATCGGCTCACTACCCAGTGCATCATGTCCGTTGGATACACACTAGTTATCATCTAAGGACATGATGCACCAAGTAAATTGGCTCAGTGCATGGTGCTTAATATTTCTCTATATACACCTTTTGGTTGTTGCAAGAAATCATTATGGCATTTCTCTTTGATAAATTAACAATAAGAAGTGACATGCTCCCACGACCAACAAAATGATAAATGAGATTCAATGCATTGATGAAATATTTGGAGGTGAAAGCATAGCAAATGTCAATACGAGAACATTAAAAAAGTGATGTTTTTGTGAGAAGAGGTAAGACAAATCATTCCACTAATATGTTATCCATTCAAAAGGAGTATCTATGCATATAGAGTGAAACATGTTAAGGGGTGACTATGATACACATAATATGTCAATGAACAACAACACCACATTGAACACTAGTAAAGATTGGAGAGGGGGTGGGATAAAATGAAAATTAATGTTAGAAAGAGAATATTGCATATTCTAATTTGAACTCTTGAATTGATCTCCCTCGAGACTTGATAGTAAAATATCTAGCCTTGTTAGTAAAATCATGTAGAGCAATTGGCCACTTAATTATTTATAGTTCCAAAGTAATATCTTTACATATTTATTTCGATGCACACACCACATATTCGTGACTATTAGGTCCTTGCCAATCACATGTACTCCTTGTAAGAATTTTATATGTTCTTTTTGTCAGATAACACTGGTGTTTGTCCCTAGGTATAGACATAAGCAATCCATAAGATCAATTATACCTAAACATAAGGAATCATATGCACTAAAGAAAATCACAACTAGGTTATGATACAACCTAAAAGTAGATGCAGGCCCTATATCATTGATAGATTATATGCCAATGATAATTATATCACCCATGGATCCTCAATGAATTGAATATAGCCTTAAGTATAATATTGAATATACATTGAAACTTGTCATATGGCATTGTTATCAGCCAACATTTGAGAAGGAAAGCCAATATCGTGGATAGTATCATGCATTTGAGAGGTTGTCATAGAACAAGCCAAGTATAGGCTATCTTTCCTCGTGTAAGTACATAGATGGAGTGGCAGGTTTGTTTTTCCAAACATGTGGATCTGAATACTTATTGTTGTAACAGATTTTGGAAATTGCTCTACTCAGTGTTTTCATCCCAATGTGTTTGAGAATCGCATCAAACTTATTTCCAAATTATCTCTAACTTGCATCAGATTGTTGAAGGCCTTGTAGGGTTTTTTGTATGCGCACTGGTTTTTTGTGTTGAAAATATCAGCGTTCCTCAGATAACAATGATGCTGAACTGAATAAGCCTCCAAACAAATGGAGATTTTATCAAACAAGCTATCAGAAGATGAGATCCGAGAAATGCGAGGTGGAAAATTCACTAATTATGCACCTGGTATTCCTTCTCATGCAAGAGCTTTATATATCTGATTCCAAAGTCCTGGAAAGAAGTTGCTCTTCCATCTTATGCAACATGGTTGAATGGAGACACATCTCTTCCCATATTAGTTTATTATTTTCCTCGTTGCATGGGATTATTTCAATGGACGACGTGTTGGTCGGATTGTTATTTGTTTGTGTGGTAAGGTCGTACCCAATTAGTGGAAAACTTTCAAGCTCTTCGCACAGGAGAGAAAGGTAAAGAAACAATTGCAAAATATTTGCATTATAAAGACTCCTTTCCATCATATCATACATGGTTTCATGATTCAAACTGGAGATATAGTATTTGGAGATGGTAGCGGTAGTGAGTCAATTTATGGAGGCAATTTTCCTGATGAAAATTTCAAGCTGAAGCATTCCAATGCAGGTGTGGTTTCCATGGGAAATTCAGGGCCTGATTCTAACAGATCTCATTTTTTTATCACAACTGTGAAAGCATGCCGGTTGGATGGTCAGCATGTTGCATTTGGAAAAGTTATACAAAGAAATAAAAATGCAGCCGATATCATGGCCCATTCCCAGATATTATAAGAAAAAAGGGTAGTTTTCATAACAGGAACAATCTAACCCTCATGGCCGCATGCAAGAGATTTCACCGAGCTCTATTTCGGAAATTCGGTCGACTTAGAGTTTGGATTGACTACTTCTCTTTTCCCGAAACCCGAAATCAGGGTTCCATCTCACACACAAACGCAGAGGGATTTGATAAATTGTAAAGCAAGAAATGCAGAGAGAAAGAATAGAATAGAAAACAGTATATTAGAATATAAGAAGAAGAGTACAAAACGAGTACATGAAGAATATTATGAAGAAGTACTATGCAAAGGGAAATAGTTGAGCTAAATAGGCTCAAGCAAAACAAGAATAGAAAGTACAACTGGCCAGGACAGCTGGCAGTGTACAGTCAGCCTGTTGAGGTTACATTATATTTAACACTCCCTCTTAAAATCAACAGTTACAAGAATCATCACTGATTATGCCTAAGTGTTGTCTTTGAAAATAAAAAACCGATTTTCCCAGTGGCTTTGTAAAGATATCAGCAAGTTGATCTCGAGAACCACAAAATTGTAGTACAATATCACCATTATTGACTAGCTCACGTATGAAATGAAAACGAGTGTCAATGTGTTTTCTTTTCTTGTGAAACACATGATTTTTGGATAGAGCAATTGTTGAAGTATTGTCACAGAAAATAGGAGTTGGATCCTTTTCTGTATGTGACATATCTTTCAATATTCTTCTCAGCCACACAGCTTGACATGAAGCTGAGGTAGCAGCGACATACTCTGCCTCTGCAGAAGATATTGAAACAATTGGCTGCTTCTTTGATGCCCATGAGATCAGGTTCGTGCCCAATTGAAAAACATGTACAGATGTGCTTTTCCTGTCGTCTAGGCTACCTGCAAAATCACTGTCTGTGTAACCAGAAAATTGATTACTATCAGATTTAGTGTACCATAAGCCAAAATTGAGAGTTCCTGCAACATATCTCAGAATTCGTTTCACCATTTTCCAATGAGAATCTTTGGGCGATTCCATGAATCTGGAAACAAGGCTGGTTGCATACATAATGTCAGGCCTAGTTGTTGTAAGATACAATAAACTGCCTACTAAACTTTTGTACAGGATAGAGTCCACTGTAGGACCTTCATCTTTCTTGCTCAATTTTGTGCCTAGGGGTATAGGGGTTTCTGCTGGATTGCATTCTTCCATGCGAAATCTTTTGATGATGTTTGCTGCATACTTTTGCTAACAGACAAAAATGTTGTTGGTTGATTGATCAACCTCAATCCCTAAAAAATATTTCATTATGTCAAGATCTGTCATCTCAAACTCATATTGCATGGCATGTTTAAAATTTGTTAACTCAAGATTTCCCGTATAGATCATGTCATCAACATATAAACATACAATCAAAATTTTACCGTGCTAAGTTGTTTTGGTGTAAAGAGTTGGCTCATTTTGACTTCTGTTGAAACCACTTTTGATCAAGTAAGTGTCAATTCTGTTGTACCAAGCTCTTGGAGCTTGCTTTAAGCCATACAAGGCTTTCTTCAACCGATATACTTTGGTTGGCTTCTCTTGGACTTCAAATCCAGGTGGTTGATCGACATAAACTTCTTCTTCTAAGAAACCATTCAGGAATGCTGACTTGACATCCATCTTGTATACTTGCCATTTGTGTTGGGTTGTTATGGCCAATAGAGTCCTTACAGTGTCTAATCTTGCTACTGGAGCAAAATTTTCACCATAATCAGTACCAGGTTGTTGTGAGAATCCTTTGGCAACAAGTCTTGGCTTGTGTTTTTCGATCTGCCCTTTTTCATTGAGTTTAGTTTTGTAAACCCATTTGACACCAATACTCTTCTTGTGACTTAGCAAATCAACAAGATACCATGTCTTGTTCTTCTCAATGGAGTCAATTTATTGGTTCATGGCTTGAACCCAATGTGGCTCCTTAGCTGCTTCCTTAAAAGATGTAGGTTGACATGACATTAAAGCAAAAAGGTTGTGTTGTTCAAAGTCATCCAACTGCTGATGGATTTCTCTCAAACTTCGAGTTCTCTGATTTTGTGGTTCAGAGAATGATTCTCTGCTTGAAGTTGAGTTATCCTGAGAATTTTCAGGTTGTCTTTGTACTTGCAATCTTGGAAGAATAGTTTGAGGTACTTGCTGTCCTGAATTTTCTATGTTTTCAGAACTTGAAAACAATGGATTTTGACTGTCCATCTATTGATTTTCTGAATCATTCCAGAATTGATTTTCCAGAAATTTTACATCTCTGCTGAGAATTAGTTTCTTGGTGATTGGATTGTAAAGCCCGTAAGCTTTAGATGTTTCACTATATCCAGTGAAAATACATTTCTCACTTCTGTCATCAAGTTTCTTCCTTAATTCGGAAGGTATGCGAGCGTATGCTATGCATCTGAATGTCCTTAAATGCGCAACATTGAGCTTTGTCCCACTCCATGCTTCTTGGGGAACTTTCATCTTTAGACTTGTGGTTGGAGATATATTTAGGAGATAAACTGAGCATGCTACTACTTCAACCCAAAAAATATTTGACAAACTTTTCTCTTTAAGAAGTGTTCTTGCCATATTCATTATTGTCTGATTTTTCCTTTCAGCCACTCCATTATGTTGTGGAGTATACCTGGTTGTTGTTTGCATGATAATGCCTTGTGATTTGTAAAAGTTTGCAATTTCTCTGGAGTTGTATTCTCCTCCTCCATCTGACCTGAGTGCTTTGATATTTTTGCCACTCTATTTTTCATCTTCTGCTTTGAATTCTTTGAATTTTGCAAAAGTTTCAGACTTGTGTCTGAGAAAATAGATCCATATTTTTCTGCTAAAATCATCAATAAACGTTAAAAAATAAAATCTACCACCTATGGACTCTATTTGAATTGGTCCACATAGGTCAGTGTGAACAAGTTCAAGATGTTGTTTGGCTTGATTGGAAGACTGTGGAAAACTAGTTCTCTTATGTTTTCCAAGTATGCATGACTCACATGGGGGAATTTGCTCTTTAAATATAGGAAGACCTTTGACCATGGAGTTCTTCTGAAGAAGACTTAGACTTTGAAATGGTAGATGTCCAAATATTTTATGCCAAACCATTGTTTCATTCAAGGTAGATGCACTCTCTGCATATGGTTGAATCAGATTTGCAGTTCTGAGGGTAAGGGGAAACATCCTATTCGAAGTCATATGGATTTCAGAAATCAATTTTCTGTTGGGGTTTTTGTCATATATTTTGCATGATGCTCCCTCAAAAATTACCTTATAGCCATGTTCAATGAGTTGTCCTACACTTAGAAAATTATGTTTCAGATCTGGAACATGTTAGACATTGTTTATGTCTTTCTTTACATTTTGTTTAGTAAGAATAGGAACAATTCCTTTTCCTTGAACTTTGACTAAAGAATCATTTCCAAGTGTAATATTAGATGAGAGTGAAGAATCAATGCATGAAAGTAAATCTTTTTTACCTGTCATGTGATTGCTGCATCCACTATCCAGCAACCAGAGATCTTTAGGTTGTTGTTCAGTCTTGTGGCATGAAAGAAACATACCTGTTGAGTTTTCTTCCGTGTGATTTGACACATGTGCTCTGCCTGAGAGTTGATTTGTTTGCTTCTTCATGCATTTAGATTCATAGTGCCCATACTTTTTGTAGTAATAGCATTGTATGCTTGATTTCTCATTTGATCTTCTCCCTCTGCCTCTTTGAGGCTGAAAACTCGGATTCTGATTTTGTTGTCTGTGTGCTTGGAAGTGTTGATTCGGTTGTTGTTGTCTGTGTCCTCCACTAGAATGAGGATTTCTATGATTGCTCCCTCTTCCTTGGTCATCTCTACCTCGCCCTCTGCCTCTCCCTCTGCTAAAGGAGAATTGTGTTTTGAAGGCATTGGTGATTGACTCATCTGTGAGATGCAACTGGTCTCATGTGTCACCAGAGAACCAATTAGTTCATCTGTTGAAAAACATGATAGATCCTTGGATTCAAGGATTGTTGTTACAACCATTTCAAATTTATTTGGTAAACTTCTAAGGATTTTCTCAACAATTCATTGATCAGTGATGGTTTCACCAGTCAGTCTGATCTGGTTTACGATGCCCATGACTCTGGTCATGAAATAATCCACATTTTCGGACTCTGTCATCCGTAGAGCCCCCAATTGGATTCTCAAGGTCTGCAGTTTAACTTTTTTGACCCTGTCATTTCCTTGGTAGGAAGATTTAAGGATGTCCCAGGCCTGTTTTGAAGTACCAGCGCCTATGATTTTTGAGAAAATCGAGTCATCCACAGAATTTTGAATCCAAAATTTAGCTTTATTTTCTCTGTTTCTCTGCGTTGTTTGAGAAATTTTCTACTGATTAGTCATGGCGGACAGGTCTGTTGGATCTGGTTCCACATATTCATGATCCACTGGATCCCAACACTCTTGTGCTTGCAAGAAGGATCTCATCCGAAGAGACCAGAACTCATAGTTCTTTCCAAGAAGAATCGGACCCTGAGTTGGTCCTAAATTGCTAGACGTCGCCATCTTTTAAAGAATTCAGCAAAACAGGAAAAAAGAAAAAAAATTCTTACTTACCTGTCTCCTGCGTGTAATTTGCAGTGGCTTCGGAATTCTGCGATTCAAGATTTTGCGAGTATTGAATTCATGATTTTTGGCTTCGTGATTCTGTCTTCGGGACTTCACTATGCGAGTCCTCCAATCTCTTGACACTCCAACCTCTGTTCGTCGAAACGCCGAAGAGGGCTTAACAGCCTTAGATTGGCCCTTTATCTCCGAACAATGTGACCACATGCCTAAAGGTTAAAGCGCTGTTAGATTTTCGCGAAGAGGAGAATAGTGATGCCTTTGTCGGTTCTCTGTCCCTCAAATCACCGAAATCCGAAGTATCCTGGCGCTTATTCAAACGCCTTTTCGGGATTTCGGGTTTCGGGACTTCCTATTTCCCGATGTCGAGAACCTCTAGCTTCTCGATCGCCCGATCTCCGAAATTCTAATGGCCCTTTCCTTTCGGGACTTTCCCCAAAGGCCTAGATTGTTGCCACGCATCCCCTTAAGATAGACGGTCCTCGTCGTTTCATGATCTCGCGACTTGCGACTCCAAATCCTTTGTCAAGTTGAAACCTCGGTAGTCGAGGTGCCGACGGTTTCTTCGATCTCTGCCACATGTCCGAATGAATGGACGGCTGTGATATTTTCAGGATTTCGGGACTTTCGCCATGGAGTGTCGCGACCTTTCATCAACAAGACCTCCGATATCATGAACTCCGAAATGTTGAAATGATGGCACTTGGATCTGCTGCCACTTGTCCTCTGAGATGGACAGCTCACAATCCTCTCAAGATTTCACGATACGTGATATAGGGATTTCACATATCGGGGTTTTGGAGAGCAGTCTCCTTCGCTCATCCAACTCTCGATCCCCAATTTTGCGATAGGATCAGATCGACAGCTCACGATCTATCTCGATCCAACGGTCCTAAATAAATCATGATTTCGCAATTCACGAATTCTCACGACAGTCTTCTAACCTTTACACCTTGCGAGTCAGTGAAATGTCGAGATCTCGCCATGTGTCTCTTGATGGACGGTCCAGATGATTTTGGGATTTCACGACTTCACAAGTCGAAATTTCTCCTGTATGCTCCAAAGGACTAAACCTCATGCACTTTCTCGCGGATCCAATGACTGTCGGTCCTTTGCGCAAGATCTAATGGCTAAAATTCTTTTGCCTTTTCTGCACTCTCCTCGTCCCTTCTGAATTGGATTTCTACCTCAGGTTTCTTTCGGAGGACGGATCTTACTGTTGCGTCGACTATTCTTTGCTCCTCTGATGCGATCTTTGCTGTGTTTGAAGGAATTTTCTCTTGCGGAAGAAAAATTCATGATTCTTTCAAAGATTTGGAAGAATTTCACGAGTTCTTTGAAGCTTAGCATTGTCTGTTGCAATCTTTGATGGATTTGAGAGAATTCTCGTAAATCTTTAAACGATTATGCCTTCTGCAAGAATCTTTAACGAATTTGAGTGAATTCTTCGAGTTCTTCAAATGTTCCTGCATCCTGCAGCTCTTCTTCGTGAATCTTTTACGAATTTGAAAATTTTGTAAAAATCTTTACTGTTTCTCCATTTGCAGTATTTGCTTCCTCAAGATTTTGAGTGTATAGCACTCTGCTTCCTCGTGTGAGCTTCCTGCGAGGATCTTTTGAGAGTATGAACGGAAAACTCTCCAATCCTTATGAAAAAGACTGTGTCATGTGCTCTCAAGATCCGTGTAAGATCTGCGCTATTTGAGGATTGTGTTGCTCTCCAACGTGTGTGAAGAGGCTTACTGTTGAAGCTCTGATACCATGATAAATTGTGAAGCAAGAAATGCAGAGAGAAAGAATAGAACAGAAAACAGTATATTAGAATATAAGAAGAAGAGTACAAAACGAGTACATGAAGAAGATTATGAAGAAGTACTATGCAAAGGGAAATAGCTGAGCTAAATAGGCTCAAGAAAAACAAGAATAGAAAGTACAACTGGCCAGGACAGCTGGAAGTGTACAGTCATCCTGTTGAGGTTACATTATATTTAACAGGATTGAGGGTCCATCTCATGTGTAAAACGTTGATTGGCAAAGTTCCATAACTCGTTCTGTCTTCGGGATTTTAACTGGAAGAAGAATGAGCTTCTCCTCTTTTACTCCGAAAACCCGAAAGTCAAGACTCCAGTCCAATACACGAGTCACTAAAGCCAAGCTCAAGCGCACATTCGTTTCACTCTATGGATCTCATTGATGAGCTGTGTAACCATTTTAAAGACTTAAATCCTAAGTATACTCACGCGGGAGGATTTTGGGCTTTGAACAAATATAATATACAATTTAAAATAAGATTTTCCTTATCAGGTATTCACCAGATTCGCAGGTGTCAGAAAAGAGAGAGGAACTTGTAGAAGAAGCCCCCAAAGGAGATGTCAAAGGTGTGATCATTTTCTCGATCTATCCTCTCACATATGTAAGATATTGGCACTGTTAGCTTGCGGGTAAAGTTCTCAGATATCATTCAACACGAGGAAGCACCAAGTCGTATGCGAGAAAATCCACGAAGAGCAACCATGCAGAGAAGACATCCACACATCAGAGGGCAAACTAAATCATACGCATCAATTTTCGAAGGAAGCTATAGCTGAATCTTAAGAATGGTGGGCTTGCACCTAGCGTTTGCAATTTACATGCGAATTTGAGGAAAAGGAGGTCGGTTTTGATACCTGCACACAACAACAACACCACGCAACACACAAAGTCCATCAACCCAACGTCCCAATGGCCATTCAAGTCACGAAGAGGGAACTGGTGGTGGATTTCATTTCTATAAGATCAACACCTAGCACACATCATCGTATTGATTGATCACTCATACAATAAATATGAGGAATAGGGACACAGAAAATGTTGTTCTTCAAGAAGCAAATCAAAAGATTGAGGGAATCAAGAAGCCTTTTCATGCTTCCCATATTTAGTCAAATATATTTCAGATCGGATTCCAGGCATAACTCAACTCAACTCGATATCCATTATGCTTACATTACTAAGCATTGCATTGATGGCCAGCTGGAAATTTTAGATCCGGGATTTGTCAACAGAACTTCAAATGAAGATTTGATTTCATTGATTTTGATGTTTGGGATTTGATGTGGTTAACACACATGTCGTTATGTTCTGAAAAAATCACCTCCGATAGATAGAGACCAGCATTCATCGGCGATCTAATCCAGATTTAAAGTTAAAGGATGAAAGGCACGATATCAACATTCAAAGTGCCTATTGTCCTGACCTAGTTTCGACTCCACAAAACCGTGCTCCAGGTTCTCCCGCAGGCCGCTGGCCCTGTGGCCTCCTGCCCTTCCCACCCTCCAGCGCATAGCATCTCCTACAAGCTCGATAAGCTCCAATGGTGGCCCCCTTGATCTCTTCAATGCAAGGAGACGCCCCTCTTGGTGCGGTTGCGGAGGCGGCTACTGGTCTTTTTCTTGTGGTCGCGGCTCTCTCTTCCGGGCCGCTCTCTCATGCAGGTGCTCCCTCGTCGGCTGCAAACTCACTAGCTCTGAGCCCCTCCTTTAAAGAGGTGGCTTCATGCCAGGGTATTCTCTCCGGTCTGCATGCAGCGGCTCCTGAGGTTACCTCTCATCAAGGCCGCCCATCCGGGCTGCATGCAGCAGTTCCAAAACCTCCGACAGTTTCTATTTTGATGCCGAAGGAAGCCCTAACTCATGATTGCCATTATAGCAGGCACACTCTAGTTTGCAGGTTTAATGGATATTGGCCCAATCTGTCATATCTTCTCTCCTGGATCTCTTCCGAATGGTACCCGCTCTTAGAAGGAGAAGTCATTACCTGCCCCTGTGAAAAAGGGTTTTTTGGGGTAGTTTTTGAATCTACAAGAGATAGAGACAAGGTGTTTAACTCCAGGCCGTGGTTCTGGGGCAGAGAAGGCCTGTCCATGCAGCTATGGACCCCTACCTTCGACCCTTCCATGGATTGTATCTCTTCAGCTCCAATCTGGGTGAGACTTCCATACTTGCCCCTGCATTTCTGGGGGGATGAGTCGCTTAAATATATTGGCAATGGCCTCGGCAAGTTCCTCTGCAAAAGTCTAGACTCCAAGCCATCCCACTCCACCTTCGCATGAATCTGTGTTGAAATGGACTTCTCCAAAGGTTTCCCAATGGAAATAATTCTTCAAGGAAAGGACTACTCAAGGACCTAAATCCTTGACTATGAGAATCTCAGTTTCAGGTGTAGGAACTGCTTTGAAACGGGGAACTTATCCCGTAGTTGTGGAAAATCAACCGAGAAAAAAAGGTCATCCAAAATCCAAAGACCCACCTGGTGGACAAAAGCACCAGTGTAATCTGAAAGCAAGGCCCAGGAAGCAGCAGTAGAAGCAGAAGCTGAAGTAGAAATCAAACCCCCTGCTAAGGGGAAAGCTCAGGCAGAAGCCATTCCCAAGTCACCCACCCAGGAACCCCAGACCTCACGCTGGGCAGACATAGCGGACAAGGAAGACCCTCTAGGCCCGATGGAAAGTCAAGCTATGGACCAAAGCACTGAATGACAAACAGTGTCAAAAAAAAAAAAAACTTTCAGGCAAGAAATGATATAATAACGCGAAGACGTTCAGGCTCGCTGAAATAGTTTTGTTTCCACGATTATGTATTGAGTTAGGATTTTCAAGCAGTAGTTTTACAGTTTCAAGCAAATATTTACCAATGTAACGAACCCAGTGGACAAACAACAAATAAATCACCAAATACACATGCTGCATGCACGAAACACCATGAAGAGCACCAATCTCGCCATTTCAGGATTTTGACCATCGTTTTGACATTATGCCACTTCCTCCGAAAGTCCAAAAGCCGAATTCATGGTTCCATCATTGCGCCGATGGGTAGGGTTTTGTTTGTTAATATTTTGATCATATTAATCGATTTCGGACATGGTCTTTTGATGGCATCAAATCGCAGAGCCTGTAATGGAACTGGATAGACTCTCGCCTTTGGAATCCCAATCCTGGACAAAATCATTTAACCGTAAAAATGAGCATCGGTCATATCCCTTGGAATTCGTTTTGGATCCAAAATGAGAGCTTGCAAAACAGGTTGATAAAGAATCTTCTCCAGGTTGTTATGGGGGTTTACCTATAATGAGCCAAATCAATCTTCTTGGAAAAGGTTTAGATATTGTTGTCGGAACACCTGGTCACATTTTTTGATATAATCAATCGAGGTGCACCATTCTTGTCAGAAGTACAGTTTATTGTTTTGGATGAGGCTAACCAGATACTTAAGGTGATATTTGATGAAGACGTTGCCGAAAAAATGTCAAAGTATGTTTTTTCTACTACAATGTCTGTCTGGGTGCAGAGGCTTTTGAGGAAATATTTAAATGTATCATTTTAAATCAAACAAAGCGAGATGCTGATAGTCTATCAATGGCACTGGGTCGGGTCCTTTCCTATGAATTTTTGCATGGTGATATTTCACTGAATCAAAGAGAGAAGACTCGTGTTGGCTTTCGTGAAGGGACGCTTTAATGCGCTGATTGCTACTGATGTAGTTGTCTTTGGTCTTGATATTCCTAATATTGATCTGGTTTTTCATTATGAACTCCCAACAACTTCAGAGATTTTTGCGCATGGAGGCGAATCAAATGCATACACTGTTATAAACAGTTCGAAAATTAGGATTTTGTTTGTTCTTTAAAAATTAGTTCGGATTACTGTTATGATTAGTTAAAGACGGTTGAAGTTAGTTCATTTTATGTTAGGTATCCTATGACGTGGATTTAACCTCCTTGAGAGAGGGAATTTAGATAGAGGTTCATCCATTGTAATGGGTGGGGGCCTGGGGGAAACCTCTTTTGGAGAGAGCTCCTTTTGAAACGCTGAGTTATTTTGAAAACCTAGAATGGAGTAATACAGACGACGTGTTCACTTGATATTGTGAGATTCATCACGATGATATTGTGAGATTCATCACGGTTGATTCTTTTAGTATGTTCTTTCTGTTGTCATTGTCATATTGTCTATCTCTTCATTTTTTCAACTGAGTTAAAATTTGTTTGGAATTCATTTTATATGCTCCTTACACACAGTTGATAAATATGTGTTGCGTTTCCATGGTGATTGGTCAGAATTCACTCCAGATAAGTGCTCTGCATCTAGTTATCAACCTTCAGTCTTTTTCCTCTAAAGTTGTAGTGAAAATTCATCCTTGATCGATGCTTTCACTGTGATGGCCTTTTCCTTTTCTTTTTCTGCTACTATATCATGATTATTAATTGCTGAAAGATAGACTTACTTTGCCTCATTTTCCGCAAGTAATACAATCACTGCTATGATCTCTTTTCTTTGGTTTTCACTTGACTCCATCGCCCAATAGGTCTTTTCAAATCTGTGAAACCCCCAACCTTATTAAAAATCTTCTTTGATAAGAAATCTGGCCTTCTTACTGTGATTACTGAATATTTCTGAGTAAAGAGCCCTTGGTTGTTGAGAGAACTCTCTTTGAGTGTATTAGGTCAGAAGTACACTCTAAATCAATTTTCAGGGATTGGCTCACTGCAACCCAAGTCAAGCTCCGAACAACAAATAAATTTTTCTTTTAAAAATGTGCTAAGGCTTGGCTCTATTACAGCCTAGAGTCAACTCTTGCGACAACACTTACAATGTCTCCATTTCTACCATTCCTCCAGCAACTTGCATTGGATTTCACAAGTAATTGAGATAGACATTCAACCCATATGCATGCATTACTACTCATGTGCATTCAATTTCCTCATGACCAAATATTCTTATTATTGATGAAAATGGTATAGTAATCAATTTCAATTATAGGTTCCCACTAGTGTTGAGGACACAAATTCGCTTACTTGGAATGGTATGCATGTTTACATATCTACTGATGCAGTGGTTGATGCCTATCTCAGCTAATTCAAACAAGACTTTGTAGCATGTTTATAGCTCTCTTGGTTCGTAATTATATGGACATAAAGGGACAAAGCAATTTAAGAGCTTGCATTTTTCACTTGGAAGTTGCATTCCAAGAGTTCGTGAACTAGGTGAATTATACAATTCAATACAACATCTCATAATTAAGTTTCAATGCATTCAAATGCATGCTTATTTGGCAATTTGGTTGGCAGTTTGAATCTCGACAAGGTGACTCTTGTGGATTTCCAATGAAAAGTTATAGAAATAATATAAATTGGGTGTTTTGTTTGGGGAAGGGTCAAACAATGATAATTTCTACTGTTACACGTCAAAATTGCTAAGTGTCGCATTGTCCCTGTCAAATCGTCGTAAGTTTCGCATCTTCCCTACAGCTTTCACAAGTGTCGCAAGTTGATCACTAGTGTCGCAAACGATGTTCAGACATGATGCCATGATAACAACACTAAGGAGGCACTTATGACACCTTATATGACTGATTTGAAGATCAAGAACTGGTCTACTGGAATCAAATAACTCTTGACACCTGAAAGAGGCCCTAAAACAGTGGTTTGGAGGGGGAATGCTCCCCTAATACAGCTGCAGAAGCGCTGGCGCTCCTCTACCATGATTCAAGAAGCGTTATAACACCCTTCAGGCCCTTCTGGAGGAGCGTTGCTCATCTTAAGAGTGCCGGCGCTTTCCCAAGGCACACCAGGAGCGCTACAACGCTCTGATACCCTTTTAGAGGAGCGCTCCCTATTCTGGGTCAATTGTTAGCCCGTTTAGTCGAATGAGGAGGAGATCATTCGATATTAGAAGTAAGTTGTGCTCGAATTCTTGTTTTCATCAAAAGATCCCTGATCCAAGGAGATGGTTCCTAACTGGTTCTAAACATAACTCAAGAGGTTAGGCGCCTCCCAACCTATATAAACAGGCTCTATGATGGTGGAAAGGGGGAAGAACGGAACATATGAAACTTATGATCTTGGAGGAAACCGACAGTCAGCCAAAGGAGAGTGATCAGTGAAGCTGTTGTTATCCAAGTTGTGGATCTTTCAGGCAAGGGTTGGACGAAGAGGACTTGACGAAGCTGTCGCATTCGCATCTACGATTGTAAGTACTGTTGTCGTTATTCTCATTAATATGACACGCTTGGCCTGTTTCTTTCTAGTTTGTGTCTGATATCACATGAACTTATCATTTAATGATGGATCTGTTTTCAAGCTAATGCCAATAGAGTAGGAAGTGGTCGTATCTTGTTTTGTCCACAGACCTCAGCGAGGAGCAAAAGGATTGGAGCGCAACTCGGAGCGTGCAGGGACAAACATTGATTAAAAGGTACTTCTATTATTCTCCCTTCTCATGCATTAGGTTTAGATAGATTTGAAAGGAAGTCAGTGTCCACGTTAATAATTTTTCTGTCTAGGGTTAAGGTCAAGCCTTAGAGGTGATCTACCTGTCCGCAGGGAGATTTTCCTACAACAGAAACTGGCGACTCCACTGGGGAGATAACCTCGAATTGAAACCTCTTGTTTGGATTTTTCTCCTCATTGACCTTGTTCTGCCCCTTGATTGTTTCAGACCTGGTTTACCCCTTTTTGATTAGTTTCATGAGCTAATTGGCTCCTTACCCTGTCACATTCAGCATACTTATCAAGCTCAGATCTCAATTTTTGAAAATTTTTGACATTTCTGGGACTTTTAGACCCTGGCGCCCCTGACCTAGTGTTATCAGAGCGCCAACACTTCTAGTAGCCTTACACAGAGCGCTATAACGCTCTTTACCCTTGGCAACAGAGCGCCAGCCCCCTTTTGGCCAAAAAACCCTTCACAATTGCATTTTTTAGGGTTTGCCTCTGTGGATCTTCTGCTGAGTGATCTAGTGAGTCAATTGGTCTTCTCTTTTAGCTCTGACATCTAATATTTTTGAAGAATAAACACCTTGTTTATTGGATCTTGTAACCTTCTTCACCTTCTTGCATTGAGTTTTTGTTGAGTAAAGCTTGGAACCTATGCATTGTTTTTCTCTTCTCTTCAATTGAGCAAAACCCTAGTGAAGGTCATCAAAGGTCTACAGACCTCTGTATCTTGTTTTCAAACAAGATCATTTGTTCTTCAACTCTTGTTTTGGGGTGTGAAGTTTGCCTTTTTCTTTGATTGTTTCTTTTCTTTCATTTTTCATTTTGATTGCTACGAAGGGTGTATTGTTTGCGTGACTTTTGCTTATGCTAGTTTGGTTTTCATTCATACCAAGAAGATAATTAGCAAAGATAAGCATTGTGATTATATTGATCATCATCCATACGCGAACAATAAAGATATCTTCATGATTGATTGAGCATATTAGAAGGCATTTGAAAGTTTGCATTACATTAGGATTTGATTGAGAAAAAGAATTATTTGAGAGCATTCTGTAGTTGTGCTTGTTAGTGAAAGAACTCTCTCTCTCCCTTAGCTAGATGTTCATCGAAAGAAAATGACTGTTTATCATGATCGATGCATTCTTTGGGTCTGAGTCATAATTTCATTTGTTTCACTTCCATGTACCCCTTTGCGTAAAGAACAACCATAAAAATCAACGTTAATTAAAACTTATCTAGAACTTTTTCTTTGCTAGAATCCTCCACCAACAGTAGAATAGGTGTAGTACTTTGGATTAGGCTGTGAGCATAACTCTCCAAAGTTTTCTAAACAAACATTAGTATCCTGAGTTAGGGAGAGTAAATCCAGTTATCGTATAAGTCTGCCTGGGATCCCCCTCTCACACAAGGGTTACGCACGAGGTTGCATTCGAGTAAGCTACGGGGACTAACCCTCCGTGGTTTAACTGTTTGTGGTGGTCGGATCGTATTATGGGGATCACTTTGAGGTAAATCCACAATTACTGCGTGGAAGCTTCTTAGATGGTTTCGGGCTTGATACCCTGCCCGTATGTTCGGATCGAACTGTCGACTGTTCCCGCCCGGGGGCTGACTGCGAATTGGTAACCTTAGTGGCCATAATATTTAGGTTCTTACACAAGGTGACGGTGATGGGAAGTCTCACTGTACCTAGAGAAGACATTGGTCAAATTCACTCGGGCTCCTTGGAGGGTAAATCCACAATTACTGCGTGGAAGCTTGCACCAAGGCGTAAGTCCGTTAAGCAGGTCACCATTGTAACTGTTCCACCCTATCCCCACCCCTTCTGGACTTGATCATGCGACGTTGGATTTCATCACCAACTAGTACGGTCATCAAAGGAAGGTCATGTTTGCTTGGTTGTGATTCTTAGATTTTTTAGCGTGTGTTGTTTCTTTTCGCTAGTTGGCCATAGATTTATTTTGTCAACTCTTTTCTTCCGCCAACATCGACCCTCCACGACGCTCGCGGAGGCTACAGGGACTTCCTCCAGAAAATATGGAAGGAGACATCCCTTTACCCCCTCATTCTACGGAACAACCTCCTCAACAGAGCGAGGTTCAAAAAACTACAACTTCTCAGGAAGAAGTTCCCATCCCTTTGGAGAATTTTATAATTGTCTCGGAATCCCCGGAAGCTTCTCGCATTCCGGAAGGATATGAACGACAGCTCCTCCACCTAAATTCTGCTGGAGAATTTGTTGTCATAAACCCTTCTAACGCTCCAGCTGGGTCTCCTCAAAACCCTTTACCAAACGACCCTTTTTGGACTGAAAACATTGTTCGGAGTCCACCACGCTTGGTGCGAGATCTTTATGGAATGGGAGAAGGCGCTGACATACCTTTCTCCTACACCGTACCCCCAAATCACTTCACCGGTACTACCACTTTTACAGCCACACCAACTGTTGCTCCGAGCACACCACCCATTGGCCCGAATGTAACATCCATTGGCCCGAGACCTACTATTCCCCTCCAGACAGCCCATTCGACGTTGACCCCGCACATCCCGACCATCCCCGTCGGTAATGCGGTAGTTAATTAAACTTCGATTGGCACACCTATAACACCAAGACCGAATATCCCTTTTGGATTTAGGGCACTGAACGCATCTGTCACTACCACTGCCCAAACCACTGCTCAAGTCATACCGGGAAGTTCCATACCTATCCAACAACCCGGAGGGACTGTCCTTGGAGGTTCTAACCCAATCGGTAACACTGGTCAATCTTTTACGTCTGGCCCTCAAATCCCAGGAACTCTACCTCAAACTGGGGGGCATCCTCCCACCGGAGGACAAATCCCATTCGGGGGGCACCCTCATGCTGGGGGGCAACCTCAAGTCAGAGTCCACCATCAACCACAAGGACAAAATGTGTCTGTTGCACCCAATCCGTGGAGCATCCCTTTTCAAGGAAATCTACATGCCACCATGGGACAAAATGTGTCTGTTGCACCCAATCTGTGGAGCATCCCTTTTCAAGGAAATCCGCATGCCACCACGAGACAAAATGTGTCCTTTGCACCCAATCCGTGGAACATCCATTTTCAAGGAAATCTGCATGCCTCCACGGGGCAAAATGTGCCTACCGCATCTAACACATGGAACGTTCCTTTTTCAGGAAACCCACACTTCTCGGCAGGACAAAATTCGCAAACTCCGCAACAACCTCCTTATGGACAAATGCCCAACCCAACCCATAACCCTCAAAACCCATCCGGTTATCCTCCACTCGTACATACTTCTCAGAACACTTCAAATCCTATGTACCTTGGTCAAAACCAACCTCACATGAGAGGGCCCACGAGTTATAATTATCCACATAACCCAGTATTGGGCCCCACTGGTGTTCCTCTTCCACACTAGCATTACCCACAGGTTAATCGACAACTACCTTTTCTAGCCACCCTGGACCTTCCAGATTTGTCTCGGTTAACGAATGATCCCATTCATCATTCTTCGGGTTGGCCAGCTATTCCAGCAAAGCTCCCTTCTGATATCCCAAAGTTCGACGGAAAATCCGGAGAAGACCTGAACAACCACGTGATGACCTTCCATTTGTGGCGCTCATCCAACTCCCTCATGGACGATTATATTCGCTTGCGTCTTTTCCAACGGACACTCACGGGTTCCGCAGCAAAATGGTATATTGAATTACCACGTGCATCTTTTTACGATTTCAACTCCCTCGCCATGTCCTTCCTCACACACTTCCAACTGCCCATCCGATACGAGACAGGTACTGAACTATTAACCTCTCTTCATCAGAAAACTTCCATACACATCTCCGATCATATCCATGAATGGAGAAGACGACGAAGGCTAATCAAAGCGGTCATCCCTGACCAATTATTAGCGGAATGGTTCATGAAATCCTTACTACCCAAGATCACTCGTGATGTTTCCATGGGCGGCGTAGTCACCGAGGAAGAAGCCATCGCCCGAGCTCAGTACTTAGACTTAGTCTATTCACAATCCGGTACTCTGTATGAGTTGATACCGAACGCTACCCGTCCAAATAATGATCCATCCAAACCATCGACTGCTTCGCATGCGTATGGAGTTATTGGCTCCGTCAAAACTCAATCTACTACTCAGTCTACTGGCTCAATCCAGCGGCCCGCTTCCACGACCGCCCCCAGTTCGAGTGCACCCTCTTCTACCCCCACCCAAACTCAAGTCTCTGATGTGAATGTGGTCCAATCAACCCCTTCACAACAACCCGGGGGCAAGAAGAAAGAAAGAAACAAAACAAAGAAGAACAATAACAACGAACAACCCAAGACCCAACCACAAACCCCTGCTGCTGGAAAATAACCATAGCGAAAACTGAAATTCCCATGTCTCATTTGCCGTGATGATCACTACACTCGAGACTGTCCACATCGCGACGAAGTGGCTAAAATTTTTAAGGGAAATTCACAACCCGTTGTGCTCACTCAACCTTTTCTGCAACAAAAATCTTTGGTTGCACAAACCCCCACGCCGGGGGGCAGTTCCAACCAACCCCATGATGAGGCCTCGACAAGCGCACACATTTACATGTTTAATGGGGTGAATCTAACCACTCGTTCTGTGACATATGACACACCAGTTAAACCCGATAAGCCGAAGACTGCTAACAGTTCTTTGCCAGATCCTTTACCATCTACTGTCAATCCTCCGTCTGTTAGCCCTCCATCCGGGCCACTTCAGATTGAGAAACCTTCTTTTGAATCCATCTTACGCCCTCCTAAGAGAACCATCCAGAAATCCACTTTCAATCCTAATTCACGAGCCGCCCAAAACTACAATATTGTATAAGATTTGGCCCAAGCTCTGTGTGCCATGTCTGCATTGGAAGTGTTACAACACTGTCCTAACCAACGTAGGACGCTCTTAGCCTCTATCGGTGCCTTCGATCCCGAGTCATCCAACCACATCATGTTTAATATGGACGACCATCAACCGCGGCTCTCCCACCAGCTAGCTTTCCAAATCGATGTTGTTGTTTATAATCAACAAATCCATCGAACCATTTTGGATGAGGGAGCCTCCACCTGTGTCATGTCTCTATCCTATTGGAAAGGTTTGAAATCACCTACCCTTAACAAATCCCCTACAATGTTACGCGCTTTTGATGGACGAGGTTTCCATCCTCACGGATTATTGCAATCCCTCGCCGTCCAATTGGGCGGAAAAACTGTTACCATTGATGTCGAAGTGGTCGACGCTCCCCTCGATTACAACCTATTACTCAGAAGAATTTGGTTCTATGCTATGACTGTTGTTGCCTCGTCGGTGTTTCGATGCGCACAATTCCCTCATCAAGGAAAAATTGTCACCGTCGATCAACTTGATTTTTGTACACCCGACGCCTGCATCCCTGCCACCAACAACATCCCCTTTTTAGGAGATCACCTAGTTACGTATGAAAGCGTTGGTGTTGGCTTATTGAAAGATTCTAGCCTCATGGGTACCTTCCCTACACCACTTCCACCTACTACACCTCATATTTCCTCCGTCAATATGATCTCGAATTTGCCCTATCAATCCTTGGAATCATCTGACCCTTGGATTGTGCCTAGTCCTTTGGAATTCGATGGACTCAGTGACACCATGCCACTCAGCCCAGCCGAGGCCGCATACGTAGCTATTCAATCCACCTCTCCCTCTTCGAACACTTCACATTCCCTGGCACCCGATACTTACTCGGTGCCCTCGTGGTTGAATTCCCTATCATCTGTCGTTGACTACATTTCCCACATTTTTCCTTCGGACGAATCTATCATGGAAATGCTTAGCATTGACAATTTTCCCTGGGATGACAACCACCACCGATCCTCTTTTCTTCCATCTTTCAAAGAAATGAAAGACATACAATCTGTCTTCCCCCCCGATGTTACCGATGCTCCACAATCCCCTATCCTCACCCACGATAATTTCTCTGAGGGGAACATGGGTAACATCTCTGCCACAATCACAATTGACATTTCAGTCAAAGAAGGTATCGTGGAAAACATCAATCTTGGTGCTAATTGCACGCCCGACAAAGTGGCTTCTTACACCGCTTTGTTCAAGGAATTCCACGATGTCTTTGCCTGGAGCTACGAAGAAATGCCAGGGATTGACCCTTCCATCATCATACACGAAATCAAAACTTACCCTGACGCAAAACCGGTTCGACAGAAACTCCGCCCGGTTCACCCCAAGAAACTGGCAGCTATAAAGGCAGAAGTTGAAAAACTTCTAAAATCTGGCTTTATCTACCCCGTCCCTTTGACGGAATGGGTCTCTAACCTCGTTCCGGTCGCCAAGAAACAAGGGACCATCCGTGTCTGCGTAGATTATCGTGATCTTAACAAAGCTTGTCCCAAGGAAAACTACCCTACACCCTTTATCGATCAAATCATCGACAATTGCGCGGGAAGCATGATCTTCTCTTTCATGGATGGATTTTCTGGATACAACCAGATCGAAATCTTACCTACTGATCAACATAAGACAGCCTTCATCTGCCCTTGGGGAACTTTCGCCTACCGAAAGCTACCTTTTGGCCTTAAAAACGCTGGTGCCACTTTCCAGCGAGCCATGTTGTATGCTTTCCACGACATCAAGCATATCGCGGAACCTTACCTCGATGACTTACCCGCCCAGTCATCCAACCGACACGATCACATTGGTCACTTGCGGGCAATTTTTCTTCGATGTCATTTCTATCGTATTCGCCTGAACCCACATAAATGCATCTTCGCTGTCGAATCCGGCCGACTCCTCGGTTTCATCGTATCCAAAGACGGGATCAAGGTGGATCCCCTAAAGATCAAGGCCATTCTAGCCTTACCCCCACCCACCAACTTAACCCAACTTCAAAGTTTGCAAGGCAAAGCAAACTTCCTCCGCCGTTTCATCTGCAATTACGCCGAGATCACTAAAGGATTTATGCGGT
>ML795331.1:370564-403266 GCA_009831015.1 Picea engelmannii
ATAAGGTAATGCTCCCTTATGTTCAAGGTACCTCGAAAAATATAGCTAGAATCCTAGGAAAGAAGCAGATCATAACCATTTTTCAACTTCCTCACACTACTAGGAGCCTCCTCAAATTAGTGAAGGACCCTGTGGACCCACATCTACATAAAGGTCTCTATTGTATCCCATGCTCATGTGGTCTTACATATATTGGTGAAATCAAGAGCTCTTTTCAATTCAGAATTAAGGAACATAAGATAGCTATTACTCATAATCAAGTTAATTCCTCAGGTTTGGCAAGTCATTCTAAGAAGACAAAGCATCATATATGTATCGATGACAGAAAAATCTTAGCAAGGGTTGATTATTTATCCAAAATAAGGGTAAGGGAGGCTATAGGAATTGTGAAGAAGACAATGATATCAACATAGACGATGGTCTTAAGATTAGCAAAGCTTGGCTCCCCATTCTTCAAAATAGGTCAAGTGGCCCTCTCCCACAGTGTTGACATTCATTTTGAAATGGACCTGTTTTCATTGTTAGACCTGGTTTCTTTTCATCATTCCAATTTTCTTTTTTGGGGGGTCTAAATAAAAAATCCATATCATTTGTACAATGCAACTTTTGTGAAGGATTATATATACAGGTCCTCTTTATCCGAGAAGAAAATGACATGTGATCAGTTGTGGATACAAAGTTCATATCGTGCAACTTTTGTTAAGATTATGTTCTTTACTTCAATGTCACAAAGCGATGGTGCATAATGGTGCATTCTAGCTTCAGTGGGATTCATTATGTATGTTTCCCCACCTCTTAGCTTTAATGAGATTTAGAATCTCTCAAACCCATAGATAATAATTATGATGCATCATGCCAAGAGGCCAAGCAACTTGTAGTAGATATGTCAAACTAATTCATTATTATTGTTACTCCCCAGGTGTACAATACACGAAGATAAGATGAGGCATGTTATTAAGTAGTGATATCTATATATGGGTGTACAATACATGATAAGATGAGGCAGTGACATGTATACATAAGAAATATTAAGCATCATGTAGTGAATCAATCATTTTCTCATTGCTTGGTGCCTCTTGTACAGTAGATGATAAATATTGTATATTCAATGTACAGGATGCACCAAACAGTGAACCAATCATTATGTTGGTTAGATGAGAAATAGTGTATATTCAACATACAAGATGCATTGGGCAATGACTCAATGATCGGCTCACTGCCAAGTGCATCATTTCTGTTGGATACACACTATTTATCATCTAAGGACATGGTGCACAAAGAAAATTGGCTCAATGCATGGTGCTTAATATTTCCCTGTATACACCTTCTAGTTGTTGCAAGAAATCATTATGGGAGTTCTCTTTGAGAAATTAACAATAAGAAGTGGCATGCTCCCATGACCAAGAAAATGGTAAATGAGAGTCAATGCATTGATGGAATATTTAGAGGTGAAATCATAGCAAATGTCAATACGAGAACATTAAAAAAGTGATGTTTATGTGAGAAGAGGTAAGAAAAATCATTCCACTAAGATGTTATCCACTCAAAAGGAGTATCTATGCCTATAGAGTGAAACATGTTAAGTGGTGACTATGATACACATAATATGTCAATGAACAACAAGTAACACCACATCAAACACTGGTCAAGATTGGATAGGGGGTGGGATAAAATGCAAATTAATGTTAGAAAGAGAATATTGCATATTCTAATTTGAACTCTTGAATTGATCTCCCTCGAGACTTGATAGTAAAATATCTAGCCTTGTTAGTAAAATCATGTAGAGAAATTGGCCACTTAATTGTTTATAGTTAGAAAGTCTAGTATGAATATCTTTACATATTTCTTCTGATGCACACACCACATATTCGTGACTATTAGGTCCCTACCAATCACATGTACTCCTTGTAATAATTTTTATATGTTCTTTTCGTCAGATAACACTGGTATCTGTCCCTGGGTATAGACATAAGAAATCCATAAGATCGATTATACCTAAACATAAGGAATCATATGCACTAAAGAAAATCACAACTAGGTTATGATACAACCTACTAGTAGATGTAGGCCATATATCATTGATAGATTATATGCCAATGATAATTATATCACCCATGGAGCCTCAACGAATTGAATATAGCCTTAAGTATAATATCGAATATACATTAAAACTTGTCATATGGCATTGTTGTCGGCCAACATTTGAGAAGGAAATCCATTATCGTGGCTAGTAGCATGCATTTGAGAAGTTGTCATAGAACAAGCCAAGTATAGGCTATCTTTCCTCATGTAAGTACATATATGGAGTGACAGGTTTGTTTTTCCAAACATGTGGATCTTAATACTTACAATGTCTCCATTTCCACCATTCCTCCAACAGCTTGCATTGGATTTCACAAGTGAGATAGACATTCAAGCCATATGCATGCATTACTACTCATGTGCATTCAATTTCCTCATGACCAAATCTTCTTATTATTGATGAAAATTGTATATTAATCAATTTCAATTATAGGTTCTCGCTAGTGTTGAGGACACAAATTCTCTTACTTGGAACGATATGCATGTTTACATATCTACTGATGTAGTGGTTTATGCCTATCTCAACTAATTCAAACAAGACTTTGTAGCATGTTTATAGCTCTCTTGGTTCGTAATTATATGGACATAAAGGGAAAAAGCAATTTAAGAGCTTGCACTTTTCTCTTGGAAGCTGCATTCCAAGAGTTCATGAACTAGGTGAATTATACAATTCAATATAACATCTCATAATTAAGTTTCAATACGTTCAAATGCATGCTCATTTGGCAATTTGGCTGGCAGTTTGAATCTCGACAAGGTGACTCTTGTGGATTTCCAGTGAAAAGTTATAGCAGTAATAGAAATTGGGTGTTTTTTTGGGGGAAGAGTCTGTTATCACTCCAGGAAACTCTCCTAGGATGTAAGTCAGAGATGTCTGGTAACTCAATCTTTTTAGGAACTATTTTCTCAATAATGTTTTGGGGTTTTGGATCAAGATGAATATCTGAAACTCTAAGTTATATTCTCAAGACAGTCTTAACTATAATCGTGCTACACAAGGCCTTCAAGAGCTATTGTCAGATAGGTTTGAATAACAGGTGGATGAGAAAACTAATCAATCGACCAGAACATATACAAAACCATATATATATGATGGGTCAACAAACTAGCCAAGGATGCTTGTGATTATTGCTTAATAACCAAAAGTAAGATGACAGTTACCAGGGTCATTAAACAGAGACAAAAGAATTAATTCCACTCATAAGCATAGAGATAGATAAAAGAAGGTCTGACAGTAACAAAGAAAGAAGCTTATTGGCTGCTATATTAAAGAAAATGTCTTGTTACAAAATAGTAGCATCTAGAACTCAAAATTGAACCCTTACTCAAACTGAATTCCCAGGCTTTATAGCCTTTACAAACAGTTTCCAGATCCTGAAAGAATGGATCTGATTTACTAAAAACAGAAAGTCAAACTATATTTACAAAAAGATAGGGATAAACCCCAAAAGGAGGATAATCTCTATGAGCTAGTCCTTAAGATGTGTTGATTGTTGATGACGTGAATATTATCCTTCCAAGGCTTCTTCGACCTATTCTTCTAAAGATAAATTTGAGCTGATGATGTGTGGCCAAAAACCCCTGAAATTTTGCCTATGAAAAGATGCCAAATGTGATTAAAACTCTTCTTCTTACCTTATCCCTTATAAATAGTCTTTAAATCTGAGTTGATAATTCAATATCTGACTATTTGAAGAAGTTTCATCTCATTCTGATCCGAAAATTTCTTATCTGGGCGAAATTTCAAGCATTCTGGTTATTACAGACTTTCGGTGGTTAAGAGTATTGAGTTTGAATGCCTTATCCACCGAAAAGACCCCCTTTCAGTGGTTAATGAGCACTCCTAGGCTCGCCTAAACCACCAAAAATCAAATCGCTGTCAAAAATAAAAATCTCAAAACTTTATTTACCTACATGATTGCATTTAGTTTCGAGGATTCTTAGAAGAAATTCCCTTTTTTTCTGTCATCAACAGTTGTTCATCCAATCTCCTGCTCTTCTCTTGTTCATCTGCTTGTTTGTACTCTGATTGCACTATTGTACCTTTAGGATCTGTTGACCGCCCATTTAGCAACGGTGGTCAACTCATGTGCCATGAATATGCATCACTAGATGCAAATTTGTTGAAGACAGTATTGGTTCTACTTGGGCATTTGATGCCCCAGCACAAAAATTTTGTAAACGAAGTTTCTGCACCCCTGCATGGGTTAATAATGTAATAAGTCTGCATGGATCATAGTTAAGTCAGGTACCTTGGGATGTTTTTATTGGGGGATTTCCTTTCACCGAGGGTTTTTTATCCTCAGGTTGTCAACCGGGCTTTAGGGCCTGGCTGACTTCCCTTGAGTTTTTCCCTCCACACATGCAATAACTTCCTCCAAAGTGGTGAAAGGCGTTCTAATGGCCTCATCCTTTGGTAGCTATTGTTTAGGAATGTTTTAAATGACCATTCCAGATAGTGTAGAAAGTTTCACGGAATTTCGTCGAGTCTAGATAGGTTTTTTTTAATTAATTAAATTTTTAATAATTTAATTAATTAATTATTTTTTGAGATAATGTTGTAAAAACTGGGTCTTTGGGCTTTTGATAGGGGTATTTGTGCTCAAAAGAAATGGAATATCACCCCCTACACCCATAGACCAAGTTTCAGCTCATTCGAACGAAGTTTACTATGTCTGTGTCCACTCAGAGTCAGAGTCAGTCAGAACAGCAATTTTAATTGCTAAGGTGACATTATTAAAATGTCAAAACTATTGTAATTTTGAGTTAGTAAGTGAGTGTGAATATGGTAAAGATCAATTTAGACCCTCCTGACCTACCCAAACCCATCCTAACCCCTTTACAACTTAATTCAACCTCTTAACTCACCCCCTCACCTCTCTAGCTCACGCCCTAGGGGGGAAAACGTCCCCCCTCATCCCAAGACTCAATCCTAGCCTTTGAAACTTGGAGTGGGCCTCTCCTAGGTGAGGTACACCCATCCTAAACCCTAATAACTCCCTAACCTATCCCTTTACCCACTTAACTCACTCTCTAAACCTCATGCCCTCTCCTAAGCTCACGCCCCCTTTGGTGGAGATCCACTCCCATTCACCCAAACCTAAACCACTTGCCCAAAATAGCAAGTGGGCCCTCCTAACTTACCTAGTGTTCCCCCCTTACCTAGTTTCTAACCTATCCAAAGCCCACAACTAACCAACTCATCAATCCATTGATCCAAACCCTAGCTTGGGCGCCCCCTCCTTGAGATTGGTGCTCTTTTCTCTTGATTTGACACTTGGACTTCATCCAAGTTCCTTCACTTTTCCTCTAGAGGTATAAAGAGAAGCCTTCCTCACCCTTTTTCCTTACCAATCCTTGAGCTAAAGTTATTATGTTGAAATCTCTCTTCACTTCCATCTTCTTGCTCTTGTCATCTTGCCATTTCACTCATTGCTCTTGAGAGTTTGGAGCAAGTATTTATCCAACACTCTCATATTGGAATAAAAAAGATTTGGAGGATCATTGAAGCATCTAAGAGTATTCTAGTTGTCTTCATACATATGAGGTGATGTTGTATGGTTTATTGTTTTTATGTGTTGTTGAATAGATCAATGGTAAAGTATTTTACTTGAGTAGGGTAGCAAAGAGTATTCTTGCTAGCTTATGCTTATTGGGTAGTCTTGGATTTGTAAGTATTTCTTATTCTTGTCTATTCAATATAGCTATCTATTCCATGCTTCACATATTTCTTTGAGTCTTGCAAGTTACTTCAAAGGATTCATTGGGATAACATCAAGAGGAGCCTACCCTTGAAACCTTCTCACACTCCTTGCTTTTCTTGTTCCATTTTATTTGCTGCATCCATTTCCATTTGTATTTCAGTTTCTAACGCTCATAGATAGGTCAAATATCAACTTTTCATTTTTAGATTTTTATATGTAAAAATTTCTGTGTAAAAACATAAATTTTTTGACAGTTTGGGTGTGTTTTGTAGCATTTCCAGCAAGCTTTTGCTTGTTGTTTTTTGCAGGTTGTTACCATATCTAAGGGGAGATGCTGCTCAAAACTACTTAGAAGACTTCCCAAACAGCCCTTCTTGGTTGGGTAACTTTCTCTCAACTCTTTTCCTTGTAAATCTCTCTTTTTTCTTCATTATTTCATTCATTTTTTGTGTAAATAATAACAAACTAACATAGATAGTTGCCTACACCTTGGGGAGACGTCCCCAATATCGTAAGGCTAGGCTAGTTTACTTCAAGTATTTCATTTATTCATTTGCTTTATTTTAATAATTGTTCAAAGTTATCAATAACCCTCTTTGGCCAACAATGGTAGGCTTGCCTCCACCTTGGCCATTGTAGGTGTTTCTTTTCTTTCTAAGTTTTTCCTTCACATCTAATAAGCTAATGTGTCGGCACCTTGGGAGAGTAATCCCCAAAATCGCAAGGCCTAAGGGAAACTAATTTATTTTTGATGATTGCATGCTCTCATGGTTAAAATATAATTTAGAGTATTCATCTAAATAATCTTGTTCTAATACTTTGAGTTATTTCCCTTTACATGTTTATAATGTCTCATGATTGAATGATAAAAGGCATGCTTAAATGGTAGATTTAATCTTTGGTCTAAAATCATTCATCTCATATATCTTCTAAATATTGGTGTAATATCTTAATCATCTACTTGTTAAATCTTTTTTTTTTTTTAAGCTTATATCTTTCACATGGGTTTAACACTTAACATGTGTTGATGATGGTAAATCTTTAACTCTTAAGTTGAATGTCTAAATTGTGATGTGATGCTCATATTTGCTTAATGATCTTTCCCTTTATGTGGCATAATCTCATGGTCTAAGACATTTCATTTTCAGATTTAGTTTTCAAGCAATCTTTACACTTATGTTATCTTGCTTTATGGTTTAAGCTCTCATATTCATAAGTTTCCCTTTTCAAGCAAATTTTCTATTATAAATGGTTTTAATCTCACATTTTCCTTCAAGCACATGAGTGGAATGGTTTATGAATGAATGGTATATCTATTGCACATTTCCATTTATGTTTCTAATGTATTAATGCTCTTTAATTTTACATCTTGCAACACATTTTTATGAGCTTTTCATTTTCGGCCATATGCTAAAAAGTGAATTTTAAAGGGTCTAAAACACTTCTAAAAGCAACCCAACACACTAAAAGACCCACCCGCGGGTCATAATAACACTTAGACAACTTTTAGGGGCTTTATTCAGCCATCTCCACCATCTAAAACGGGTTTGAGGAAAACAACAGAAGGAAGTGGCGGGGGACCGTCCCGTGATTCCGTAGGGGGGATCCTTTCCGGGAAGTACTCTTACTGTCAGGGCTGACCATGGAAGCTAGGGTGGGCCTCGTTGCCTTACTATCTTGAGCACCCGACAATCATTTGGCCAAGGGAGGAGGAAACTTAAAGCACAAACATAGTTTAGGGGGAGGGAACTAAAATTTACCAAATCTTTAAGAAACTCCTTAATCATTTAGTTTTATAGATCACCTTTGTATTCTTGGGGAATTAGATGTATGCATAGGAACACACATTGGTGATAATTTCATTGTTTCATTTATCTTTATTGCAACTTTATGGTTTATGTTTTCCATGTCTATGTGAACAACTAAGTTAAACATTGAATATATTATCTTGCTTGTTGTGGTGTGAATCAAGAAGAGGTTGAGTATCCCACTTGGGGAGGCATCACCTTCTTTGATTCTTGAGTGCTTTTGTGGTTGCCAGTGAAGGCGGTCCAATAGAGTAAGTGCTATTGGGGCATGCTTGGCTAATGTGTTGACTTCACTTACATCTTGTTGTATCTCTTGTATCTTTGTATCTATTTGTGTATTTTGTAAACATTGTAACACTTGTAATTCCTTGTAAGTAATTGTAATCTTTGGTTTGGGGTAGTTTAAATTCATTTCACTTTTAAAACACTTTTGTAATAAACCACCCTCAAACTTTAGTTGACCCCATTGCCCAACCTTAGGCACTAGTTTTAGTTGACTTAGGGAAAGCGTGATTGACATTTAGATTATACTTGCACTTTGCATTGCTGCCTTTGCATCTTAGGCTAGTTTTCCCCCTTAGCCTTTAACAAATTAAAACTAACTCCTAGAACATTAAAACTAAAATCAATCTAGTAACTAGGGACTACCCCTCTTGGCTTCCCTAGGAGTAAGCCTAGAAGGAAGAGGTTCCAGTCAAGGTGACAGTGTGGACTGAGAACCTAGACATTGTGTCTCCGAGGAAACACTAAGTGAGTTGGACTTAGCTCACGTTAGCAAGTGTGTATTAGGACGACAACAGGATCATTTCCAGACTTGGATCAGATTCATGAGGTTGCAGCAGGATTACTATAGTCCATAAAAGCCTTAAGGACATGGACTATAGTATGCTATTTGAGAAGTTCATGGAAGTTTTATCTTCGGGAAGAACATTAGTAGATGTATATTTTCCTCTGACTGCTATCTCAACACCTTTTTCCAAAGCATCATTTAGAACACTTGAAGTTTCTCTGCATGCTCTTGTAAACAGATTGCTCCCATATCATACATTCCCTTGTAGTAAAAACACAAAAACGCTGACTTCCAATAACAACATCCCAATTCGTGTTACAAAGACAAAATATTCCATGCAGTTGCTTGCCCAGTAGCACCATGTCATATCGTGAATGGCAATTGAATGTAGATGATTCCATTCTTATCAACCTTGGCGAACTTAGACAACTTGGCATTTACAATGCTGACTTCAGCAAACCAGACTTCATACTCCAGCATATTCATTGAATGGCCTCCCACAGAGAAATTATTGAGAATGATGTCTTTTTCCACTGTATTGTTTTGGTCCTTACATCCCCATGTGTCCTGTAGCAGTGAATATAAATCCATTTCACAAGCTGCAAACAACTTTGAGACTAGATTTGTCTCCCTTTCATTTTTAACCTGGCCCCATATAGTTTGCGCTTCGTAAGAGAAATTGCTTAATCGATATGAAATATCCCCTGGTTCTGAGCTAGTTCTTGTCATTCTGCAAGACCTCATTTGTGTTGTTGTGCCTGAGATGGATAGCAGTCATTCACATTCTGAACAAGGACCATAAATAGAGGCTCATCTCAGAGCCTTTCAATGTACTCCTTCATGTGGGGATCAATACATTGCAAGCCTTTGAAGATTTCATTGTAAATGCGTTCAAGAAATGGAACAATATTATCCCACACTCAAATTGTTCCCTGATGATCCATTCCTTTCTGAATCTCCTTCTCATACTGCTCCACCGAATCATTCATGACTACATTTGGGTGTTGAACCAAGAAATCCAACATGACAAGCATATTTTGTACACATTTCTTCCAGACAGGAATCGGCATGTGTATGTTAAGACTAGGGTTTACATCCGACTGTGCAGACCATGGCGTTTTTACCCTAAATAATTTAATCATCCCTTTGAGCTCCGCGTAACCTACGATTTGTCAATTGGAAATTGTATTAGTTTTTGGATGAGGCAAATAAAATTAGAAGTCTTGGCGTTATGAGATCCGATGATCGGAAAGATGTACGAAAAGCCACTTCTACGCGATTTCATTTACTCCTTTACACAATCCCATTTTCCATCCAGAACTGTCGAGATGGCCCTTATTTCCTTCAATGTATTCATCCCCTGATGCTCTGAGAACTCTTGACTCAGACTCGGCTCTCCAACAACAAATGTTTATGTTTTTTAGACAAAGAGGAAGAAGCAGCTTTCTTCCGAACCAGTGTTTCTCCAGCATTACCTTTTCAAACCCACTGTGTACAATTGGCAGAACAATCAATGTAACAGAAGCGCGCACAATAAGACTTGCAGTTCCTCACTTCAGTCTTCGTATAGGCCCACCCTCTTTTGATACCTAGCCTTCAGGAAATGTGTGCAACCATTCTCCTTTATTCATGATATCAAGAGCCTCCTTCATATGTGTTTGGTAAATACCAGCACCGCTTGTAATAGGGATGCATTTGCCGAATCGAAAGAAGTATGTGGACAGAGCGTTCAATAAGGGGATTTAAGTGAAACTCGGTGTTTGTACTTGACTTCGACATGTGGACTTCGTTTAAGTCGACTTGGCATATTAATATCTCAAGGCTTGAATCATATCTTGGTGTGCTGAGCACTAACACTTAGTTTAGTTTATACATTAAGTGGTTGAGACATGTGCTCGAGCTTTGGCTTGGGTCTTGTATGACATATGGATCGATAGACTAGATTCATGAATTGGCTTGGGCCTGTGCTGGCTTGTGAATTAGAAAAAGAACTAAATAAAGATTTATTTTCTTTTGAGAATATGAGAAAAACTTATAAATGGCGTTTTTTAGGAAAACTAATAAAAATCCATTTTTTGGTTTTGCAGGTCAGAAGATAGATCAAAGATCATAGGAGTTTAGACAAAATTTGTGAATAAGACTCATCATGATTCAGTAATGAATTCGGAAGTTATGACCTAGGACAAATGACTGACGATTTTGACAATTTTGACACGAAAAAATGTTTTCAAATTTTGGGGAAAATTTGAGTACTAATAGTTGGCTCCTTCTGGGGATGAAAGCCTCCCTGTGAGGTTTCAAGAATTCCAGATCTGATGCCTTTCCTGGAGAAAACTCAAACAGAACTTAAACTCTAGTGTTCCATTGGGTATGGAGTCAATTAGCGTGTGAAACCAATATCTGAAAACTCTCAAATTATGTGCCACTGATCTTTGAAAACCTTGAAAACCTGCCTTTATTCAACCAATGTTAACTATTATTTCTGCTGCAATCTGGAAATGCTCGGGCAGCAAGCTTATTTCCTACTCCTACACTAACCAGCTCTGCCATTTGTTAGGTGAATGCTGATTTCCATAGAAGCCACCCAAGCAATTTGAACACTGAAGAAATCTTGTCTTTATTACTGATCAGCAAATGATGTTGAACATGCAACCACAGTGACAAGGATCTTTTCAGGAAACCATACTTACCTAAAAATATGGGCAAGTTGAAGAAATCTGAAACTTTCAAACCCTCTGAAAAGTGTAACTCCATGAAGGCTGCCACTGGATCCTTGAAAAGAAGGTAAGAAACATGCAGATCCTCGGGAACCAGCTGCCCATCTATGGAAGCCTCTTTCTCAGCCATGACTGTTCCTCTACAAGAAGACTGATCATCTTCTTGTCCTCTTGAGATCAACTCGTGATCATCAAAAACTACAATTTCATTATCAGAATGATGCTGACAAGAGGATAACAAAACAAGATTTCCATCACATGGATTAGGCTCAGCTGAGAACATATAATTTATTATGCAATCATCAGTCATCATAGGCTCTTCTTGACTTACAAACTGATCATAAGCTTCACATGCATACCTGTCTCTGGAATATTCGGCGAACACTGAAAAATCTGACCATGAAACTGAATTGAACTTACATGTTGGCTGATGTCCCAAAACTGCTCCAACCTCATTTCTCTCCTGCTCAACCATGGTTGTTCCTTTGCTGGAAAACTGATCACCTTCTTGTTCCCTGTCTCTAGAACATTCTACCAATGTTGACGAATCTGATTCTAAATCTGAAATGTACTCACCCTCAGGCTGCTGGTCCAAATCTACTTCATACTCACTGCTTTCTTGCTCGGAATCTGAAATATACTCACAGTCTTCTTGCTCATATGTTTTCAGATTTTCAGAATTAGCTTGCATTCTGATCCACCTAGATGCACGGATGTTCTCCTCTACCTCTTGCGCATCTCCAAACAATTGACTTAAGGATGAAGACTCCCTTTCTAGCAGAAGAAGGGAAAGTTTTGAGTGAAGACACATAACATAATGTATCATGGCAGCTTTTTCTGAAGGTCGGATCTCCAAAGGCATGTCATGATACATGCGGTTAAACTTTCGATTGAAAATATGCAAAGTTTGACTCTGCTCTCTCTTCAAAGCATAAAAGTCAGCAAGGTAAGAATCTAGAGATTTGCACTTGCCCCAATACTTCAGGAAATCATTAGAGAACTCGGTCCAAGAACCAATTGAATCATCTCTTAGACCTTTAAACCATGCAGCAGCATCTTTGATCAAAGATTTCGAAAACATTCTCATGATCACATCTTCATGCACAATTGAAAAATGATCAACAAAATCCAAAAAGGATTCTGCGTGCCCCTCGGCTGAAGTTTGATTCTCTCTGGAAAACAAAGGGAGATATTCATAACAGTCATCAGGATAAGGATGAAGAATATGGGGTAGTTGTAAAGGTTTGAACATCTTCATCTGGATCTTAACTTGAAAAGCTGTGGACTGATGATGAGAGATGGTAAGTTGTTGATCAGGTTCAAAAATTATGTCCAGAGGGGCTAAGATCTGGGTAGGTTTAGAAACAAGTTCAACCTCCTCAAGGTTGTATGAATGCTCAGATTCAAAGGGACTCTGAATGCAGATCTCGTCTTTAGGAATAGGCTGAGGTAAAGCTATAGGATCGACATCAACAACATAAGGAGGCTGCAAGCTTTCCTCTTCTAAATATGGACTTATAAAAGATGGCTGATAATATTTAGAGTATACGAAACAAAGGATAATTCTTTTAACATGTGAAGGAAAAATTATAAAGGAGCTGATAAAGAAATACAATAGTTCACGAAGCAGACTAATAAACCGGTACCTGGATTTGAAATTTAACTCCTTCATCTTTTGTCAACCGGATCCTCCCCAGTGGAGTCTTTAATCGTGGAGTCGCCAGATAGAATATTACAACCAAATAATGTCTAACCTTTTTCTATCATCAAAGATCAAATCTATGTCGTCTCCCAGGGAAGTTGAGCTTCAATCTCCTCTCCCCAGCAATGGCGCCAATTTGTTATCACTCCGGGAAACTCTCCTAGGCTGTAAGTCAAAGATGCCTAGTAACTCAATCTTTTTAGGAACTATTTTCTCAATAATGTGTTGGGGTTTTGGATCAAGATGAATATTTGAAACTCTGAGTTATATTCTCAAGACAGTCTTAACTATAATCGTGCTACACAAGGCCTTCAAGAGCTATTGTTAGATAGGTTTGAATAACAGGTGGATGAGAAAACTAATCAATCGACCAGAACATATACAAAACCATATATATATGATGGGTCAACAAACTAGCCAAGGATGCTTGTGATTCTTGCTTAATAACCAAAAGTGAGATGACAATTACCAAGGTCATTAAACAGAGACAAAAGAATTAATTCCACTCATAATCATAGAGATAGATAAAAGAAGTTCTGACAGTAACAAAGAAAGAATCTTGTTGGCTGCTATATTAAAGAAAGTGTCTTGTTACAAAACAATAGCATCTAGAACTCAAAATCGAACCCTTACTCATACTGAATTCCCAGGCTTTATAGCCTTTACAAACAGTTTCCAGATCCTGAAAGAATGGATCTGATTTACTAAAAACAAAAATTCAAACTATATTTACAAAAAGATAGGGATAAACCCCAAAAGGAGGATAATCTCTATGAGCTGGTCCTTAAGATGTGTTGATTGTTGATGACGTGAAGATTAGCCTTCCAAGGCTTCTTCAACCTATTCTTCTAAAGATAAATTCGAGCTGATGATGTGTGGCCAAAAACCCCTGAAATTTTGCCTATGAAAAGATGCCAAATGTGATTAAAACTCTTCTTCTTACCTTATCCCTTATAAATATTCTTTAAATCTGAATTGATAATTCAATATCTCACTATTCGAAGAATTTTCGTCTCATTCTGATCCGAAAATTTCTGATCTGGACGAAATTTCAAGCATTCTGGTTATTACAGACTTTCGGTGGTTAAGAGTATTGAGTTTGAATGCCTTATCCACCGAAAAGGCCCCCTTTCAGTGGTTAATGAGCGCTCCTGGGCTCGCCTAAACCACCGAAAATCAAATCACTATCAAAAATCAAAATCTCAAAACTTTATTTACCTGCATGATTGCATTTAGTTTCGGGGATTCTTAGAAGAAATTCCCTTTTTCTCTGTCATCAACAATTGTTCATCCAATCTCATGCTCTTCTCCTATTCCTCTGCTTGTTTGTACTCTGATTGCACTGTTGTCCCTTTAGGATCATTTCCAGACTTGGATCAGATTCATGAGGTTGCAGCAGGATTACTATAGTCCATAAAAGCCTTAAGGACATGGACTATAGTATGCTATCTGAGAAGTTCATGGAAGTTTTATCTTCAGGAAGAACATTAGTAGATGTATATTTTCCTCTGACTGCTATCTCAACACCTTTTTCCAAAGCATCGTTCACAACACTTGAAGTTTCTCTGCATGCTCTTGTAAACAGATTGCTCCCATATCATACATTCCCTTGTAGTAAAAACACAAAAACGCTGACTTCCAATAACAACATCCTAAATCGTGTTACAAAGACAAAATATTCCATGCAGTTTCTTGCCCAGTAGCACCCTGTCATATCATGAATGGAAATTGAATGTAGATGATTATGTTCTTATCAACCTTGGTGAACTTAGACAACTTGGCATTTACAATGCTGACTTCAGCAAACCAGACTTCATACTCCAGCATATTCATTGAATGGCCTCCCACAAAGAAATTATTGAGAATGATGTATTTTTCCACTGTATTGTTTTGGTCCTTACATCCCCATGTGTCCTGTAGCAGCGAATATAAATCCATTTCACAAGCTGCAAACAAATTTGAGACTAGATTTTTCTCCCTTTTATTTTTAACCTGGCCCCATATAGTTTGCGCTTCGCAAGAGAAATTGCTTAACTGATATGAAATATCCCCTGGTTCTGAGTTTGTTCCTGTCATTTTGGAAGACCTCATTTTTGTTGTTGTGCCTGAGATGGATAGCAGTTGTTCAAATTCTGAACAAGGACCATAAATAGAGGCTCATCTCGGAGCCTTTCAATGTACTCCTTCGTGTGGGGATCAATACATTGCAAGCCTTTGAAGAGTTCATTGTAAATGCGTTCAAGAAATGGAATAATATTATCCCACACTCGAATTGTTCCCTGATGATCCATTCCTTTCTAAATCTCCTTCTCATCCTGCTCCAGCGAATCATTCGTGAGTACATTTGGGTGTTGAACCAAGAAATCCAACATGACAAGCATATTTTGTACACATTTCTTCCAGACAGGAATCGGCATGTGTATGTTAAGACTAGGGTTTACATCTGACTGTGCAGACCATGGCGTTTTTACCCTAAATAATTTAATCAACCCTTTGAGCTCCACATAACCTGCGATCTGTCAATTGGCAATTGTATTAGTTTGTGGATGAGGCAAATAAAATCTGAAGTCTTGGCATTATGAGATCCGATGATCGGAAAGATGTACAAAAAGCCACTTCTGCGTGATTTCATTTACTCCTTTACACAATCCCATTTTCCATCCAGAGTTGTCGAGATGGCCCTTATTTCCCTCAATGTATTCATCCCCTAATGCTCTGAGAACTCTTGACTCAGACTCGCCTCTCCAACAACAAATTTTTATGTTTTTTAGACAAAGAGGAAGAAGCGGCCTTCTTCTGAACCAGTGTTTCTCCAGCATTACCTTTTCAAACCCACTGTGTACAATTGGCAGAACAATCAGTGTAACAGAAGCGCGCACAATAAGACTTGCAGTTCCTCACTTCAGCCTTCGTATAGGCCCACCCTCTTGTGATACCTAGCCTTCAGGAAATGTGGCAACCATTCTCCTTTATTCATGAGATCAAGAGCCTCCTTCATATGTGTCTGGTAAATACCAGCACCGCTTGTAATAGGGATGCATTTGCCAAATCGAAAGAAGTATGTGGACAGAGCATTCAATAAGGGGATTTAAGTGAAACTCGGTTTTTGTACTTGACTTCGACATGTGGACTCTGTTTAATTCAACTTGGAGTATTAATATCTCAGGGCTTGAATCATATATTTGTGCGCTGAGCACTAACACTTAGTTTAGTTTATCCGTTAAGTGGTTGAGACATGTGCTCGAGATTTGGCTTTGGTCTTGTATGACATATGGATCGATATACTAGATTCATGAATTGGCTTGGGTCTGCGCTGGCTTGTGAATTAGAAAAAGGACTAAATAAAGATTTATTTTCTTTTGAGAATATGAGAAAAACTTATAAATGACATTTTTTAGGAAAACTAATAAAAATCCATTTTTTTGTTTTGCAGGTCAGAAGATAGATCAAAGATCATAGGAGTTTAGACAAAATTTGTGAATAAGACTCATCATGATTCAGTGATGAATTCAGAAGTTATGACCTAGGACAAATGACTGACGATTTTGACAATTTTGACACGAAAAGACGTTTTCAAATTTTGGGGAAAATTTGAGTACTAACAGGGTCAAACAATGATAATTTCTACACTACAATAACATAGTAGGAAACTACATTAAATCCTAGTTATAATGTAGAGAGAACAAGCTCTGAAGTGGAATCAGGCACCAATGTGAATTTCTTCAAATACATTTCATTAACAACTATTTGCAAATTCTTACTTGGACACTTTTATTTTCAAGAGGATGTTTTTAAATGACATAGATTAGTAAATAATGGAATCTACATATGTTATACATCTTGAATTTTATTCCCGTTAATCATAAACAATGTAAAGTTTGCCATACCCTTATTTTTGGCGATTTCAAAATGGACTTGTCAACAAGGGGATGAAGATGAAGATTGTGTTGATCTCCTCAAGGGATTTAATCTTTAGTGGCATCTGAAGGGCCCACACAAACATATTCAAAAGTGATGTCATGTGTTTGAAGCTATTCAACAACTCCTCCAATTGAGAAATCATTGTTTGGAGTTGGTGGGGGATGAGGATGATCAAGATGTCAGTGGTTGTACTCATCATCATCATCATGAACCCCAAAAAAGGATCTAGTTTGATTCTATAGGAGGAGATGGCTAGATTGTGTACCAAAAATCAATCTTTAAGGATTCCACTAGCAAGAGAAACGAGATTGTGAATAGGCATCAATTGACGACTGGAGATATGAGTGATGGCTTAAATGGAGGATACTAATGTTTTTATAATCCCATATCTCGTATCTATGACATCACATGCCCCACTATAAGAGGGGGAACCCAATGGGCCATCAAGAGACTAAATAGTCAATAGACCTTAACAAATTTGTGAAGCATCTAAATAGTCAATCTAAGCATACTCAATTCAATATGGAAGTGGAAGACAACAATTCCATTTTGTTCTTAGATATTCTCATTTCTAGGAAGGTTGATGGTTCCTTGGCTCATCAATTGTATCATAAGAAAACCCGCACTAATAAATACCTTCATGCTTACTTACATAATCACCCATCCCAAAAAGAAGGAGTTACCAACACTCTTGTTTCTTGAGCCCTTAAAATATTGAATGAGGATCACCTAGACCAAGAAAAGCAATACTTGATCAATAGGTTCAAATATAAGGATTACAAGGAATGGCAAGTTAAGAAGGAATTTCAGAAAGATTCCTAGAGTTTATGATCAAGATGGGGTTTCTGAAGTAGAACATAAGGTAATGCTCCCTTATGTTCAAGGTACCTTGAAAAAGATAGCTAGAATCCTAGGAAAGAAGCAGATCATAACCATTTTTCAACTTCCTCACACTACTAGAAGCCTCCGCAAATTAGTGAAGGACCCTATGGACCCACATCTACATAAAGGTCTCTATTGTATCGACTGTTCATATGGTCTTACATATATTTGTGAAATCAATATCTCTTTTCAATTCAAAATTAAGGAACATAAGGTAGCTATTACTCATAATCAAGTTAAGTCCTCAGGTTTGGCAAGTCATTCTAAGAAGACAAAGCATCATATATGTATCGATAATAGAAAAATCTTAGCAATGGTTGATTATTTATCCAAATAAAGGTAAGGGAGGCTATAAGAATTGTGAAGAAAACAATGATATCAACATAGATGATGGTCTTAAGCTTAGCAAAGCTTGGCTCCCCATTCTTCAAAATAGGTCAAGTGGCCCTCTCGAGTATGTTTCTCTTCAGGTAGTCATTTTGGTGGCTTGGATTTCTTAATTTTAGTTTTTGATGTTTCTCTTTTGTTTTTCTTACTTTGTAGTGTTCTTTTTCTAGCTTATAATTTTGTTTTGGCCTTTGTATTACCTTCTTCCCATTTCTTTTTGTTGTTTCTTATAATGAATGATTTACAATTGTTCTTAGATGTGTGGTTCATTTTTTATCCTTATCTCATTATTGTGTTTTCTTATTGAGACTTGTGTATGTATGTATGTATAAGAATGAGTATATTTTGCCTTACAAAATTGTTGCAATTGCACTAGTCAGTGTAATAATAAAAAAATGTATGGTTTGTTCGAAAAGTTGAAGTTCTAAAATTGTTCAAAAAACTTGAGATTTATCTACTAAAGGAATATGTCAATATTTTGAGGAGAACTGTGAAAATATACTACTGGTATAAATTCTATAAAAGATGTCCAAAATTAAACAAAATTTGCCAAACATTTAAAAAATAATACTAGAAAAAGGCATGTTGACTATTGGCTTCCTCTTGGTAATATGATATGGCCTGAAATTCTCGATCCATACCCATCATTTCCACATCATCATGTTTTTGTTGCATAATCTCTTCTTCTTTGATTTCCTCAACAATTGACCCAATATATTGTTTTGCATTTGAGGTAGTAGAATTGGGACTTCTAGCCAGACTCACAACCATTTGATGCAGAGAAACACAGACAACTTGAAGGGATTCCATTTGCCTCTTGTGACTATGTCTAGTTTCCATGATGAAGGCATATTCATTATTTCCAATTTCCTCCTAGGAGTGCATCCTACCAGACACAAAGAAAATCGATTTCCTAATATCTGCAATAAGACTTCCCTTTTTTCTCAAAACTTTGTGGATATCAATGGTTTCACATAATGGGAATCTCCCAAAATTCAAGTGATTTTCCATTCCAAAATCACCACATAACACCTGCAAATTCCCCCTTCCAACTCCTATAGGATCAACTAGCAAACTACCATAACCAATGACAAGGTCATTTTCCAACATCCCCTCAAACAAATGACAATAGAGTAAAATATCATCAAAATCGGAGTTTGTTCCACATAAATTCAAGAGACTAACCTTTTGTTTTTCTTCACAGAGAGAGTGGTTCTTTACATGTCAAGTCCTAAAAAAAATCAATAGAGTCTGAGTCACAAAATCAAGTTTCCCAAGTAATTCCAATGAGAAACCAATGTGATGTCCAATAATCCACCAAATGAGCCACCCAAGAAAAACAGGATCCCAAATTCATGGCCTTATTGATGCCTCAATACAAGAGGAAAGAAAATACCAATTTGAATAGGCTTGAAACAGATAAATCCACAACAATGCAAGAACATAGATCCTCCCTTATGTATATTCTAGAACAATCCTCCAAAATCATTATCCCACATGTGAAAGAACCAAATCACTTCACAATTTATTAGCTTGTATAAACATTAAACCACAAGTGTGTGAAGGTATATAGGGGTAATTCTCCTTGAATGTCGAAATCCATGATTTAATTTACCTTGCCACTTGAAATACCTCTTGGATTTCATGTAATGTGTTTTCATAACTATGGTTTAAAGAGTTAAGGAATGGGGGAAGATGAAACCCCACTTTTGGTTCTTAGAACTCCATAATCTAGACACGAGGTCATATTGGCTAGATGATCTGCATGTTTTTTAAACTCCCTTAAGACATGATAATATTCCTTTCATTCAAATCTATTAGCTTCATTTTGTATTCACCTTATAGTCCTTATCGATTTGTCATCGCTCAAAGAGGAGGAACTATGCATCAATTTGATAATTACAATCGAGTCCCTGATAACAATTAAACCCCTGATATATCTTGCATCAAGTAGTTTCAACCCCTAGAAAAGAACCGATACTCAATCTTGTTATTTGAAACTCTGCCCAAACCCCATGTAAAAGTTACTTCTTAATTTCCCTCAAAATCGAAAATGATACTCCACACTTACCACCATTTATATTTGCATATATATTATAAAAACCTCATATTTATATATATAGAGTATTCATTGTATGTATATTTACCACTTATATATATTATAGTAATAATTTTCCAACCTTAATATCATAAATTGATACCTAATTATATTGCACCATATATATAAATTGATTCCTAGTTATATTGTACCATATATATGTCTTTATACATTAAATATATTATTCATTATCTCTATATATCTTCATATTAAACTTATGTTGATTATTAGTCACTGTCTAAAGGCAATGGGGATTGTAGTAAACAATTTTCAATATTTGCATGCAAAGAAAAGTTGTTAACCCAAAGTTTTTCTTTCAAATTTGATGGAACCGGTTTTCTCACCTATCAAATTCTCCCAACAATTATTTCTAACTAATCACAAATTTGGAGGTCTTATTTGGCCTCAAAACGAGGCAAGGGGATTTTAAAATTTGGAAATGAAATGTATATCAGCTATGTATTTCAACAAGGCAGATTAATGCTAGAATTCAAGTTAAGCATTAATCCTAAATCATTAAATGTTTGAAATATTTCAAGTTGTATAGTATACTTCATCGAAATTCCTTCATTCAATGTGGAAATTCCTTCATGATGTTTTGTCATGTGATTTTCTTCCCTTTGCATCTTGGCAAGACTCTCCTCTTGCCACGACCTGCTACCACCTACCTCTGCTAAGACTCTCCTCTTTCCACGAATTGCTACCACCTGCCTCTGCTAAGACTCTCCTCTTGCCATGACCTGCCTTGACCTGCTACCACCTGCCTCTGCTAAGACTCTCCTCTTTCCACGATATGCTACCACCTGCCTTTGCTATAAATTTCCTTGGCCAATGTCCTTATCCACTCTTTTTGTGCTTATTACCTTCACTTCACTTGTGCCTAGATTATCAGTGCACTATCATCCATCCATAATGGTTGGAGAAAACACATCACCTTTCTCTTTAGCATACCACCATGTTCGGCCAGCCAAGCTTGGATAATGATTCCATGGCAGAAGAATGAGAGCTAAGATAAATTATCGTCCCAATCCCTTAATCACGCTATGAAAGAAGAATGAGACAAGAAACCTTTGGGAAGCTATCATTTTTGCGAGCTCTGTAAAAGGAATAAGATGCGAGTAAAATTGAATTTCTATCTAACTTCTAGACAACAACAGTGTAATTTATCAAAGTACTAGTGTTGAAATCCTTGAGATAATTGAGACTCAAGATCCATTTTGGGTAGAACCAATTTACTCACTTTATTTACAGGGCTTGCCTTCAAGCCTTTCTAGGTCGGGATAGGATAGGATAGACCAACAAGCTCGTTTACCTCCCTCCCTCCATGGCTATGCATAGTTTCTCGTCCCAGTGGTAGAGAGTACTCTTTATCAATCATCCTTCTATTGTTCAATGAATCCATAAGAGTGAGTTCCACTTGCCAAGGTGTGGGTTTGTGCACTCTTCTTACCCATATCATCAACAATAGATCTATCATTTTAGGTGCCTAAATCATGCCTAGAGTTTTTGTAACCAATTCTGACATTTTATAGCAACTACCATTGAACCAAGGTGGAAAAAGAACCTTTAGATTTCAAGATGAGCAAGGAAGTTGGGTTTCGATCACAAAGCAAGTCACTTTACCCCCCCCCCCATTTGTGTATCACCTTGTAAGGGGAGGGGGATCTCTTTATCTATATGGCCTAGTGCATGGTTTAAAGTATAAAGCATTTTGATCAAGAAAAGCATGGGGTCTTGAGCATTGGCAGAAGCCCTTGTTTGTTTCGGTGCACTGGTCATCGGTCGAGAGTTAAGACTACCAACCTAACCTCTAGTGCATCTTGGGCCCAGTACTGGTGCTCTATAGAACCTATGTGTGATAACCATACCTGAGATAGATAAAGGGGAAGCAACGAAGTAAGTATATTGTCTATCAATACTAGTAGATAGATCCCCTCGTCCCATATTTTACCCTGATTCTCACTTCTTAGGTTAGCCACCTAACTACAATACCCACAAAGAAAACCAGAGAGGCAAGAAATCCAGAGAAAAGGCCTCCCCCCTGAGCCCCACTTCTCATCTTAGGGGTAGATACCATAGTGTTCCGGGTTCGCTCACTTTTGTTTCACATGGTGGTCAAGACAGATGATCAGCCTTCCACCTCATAAGTTGAAGAATGTCGTATTTTCCACTTGTGCAATGAGATCTGCTATATTATCCATTGGTAATGTGTTTTCCATTACGAGATAATTTACTGGACTAGGCTCCATTTGCAATGCTTCTAAAGCAACATGTTGGGCTCCATCTATGCACATGAAATAATGATGTTCTTTGAACTTGATGGTAGCCTTCCACAAGATGTGACCGAGAACCATTCTACTCCTCGTTCATTTCTAAAATCAACAGAAGTTCATAAAAATTATGTATTCCTCATCCAAACCACATGAGAGAAGAGAAGGTGGTGATTTGTATGATACGTGGAAATATAGAGTTAAACGTGTATGCAAAATAAGATGATGAAACATCTACCAAACCTATTATATACATGTTAACTATACCTTTTTATATAAGAAATGAAATTTCTATTGATTTTCTTTTGTCATTTTTATTTTTAAACTTTTATATTATGTGTATTTTTTTGGTTTCAAGCTATCATATTAATATTTGGAAGATTTCATTTTTGGATTTCGCCCTATTTCAAAAGGATATTGATTTTATTTGTTACTACAAGACTTTTTCATATTCTAATTGTTTGCCACTTTATTTAAACTGTATATGAGGGTTTGAATTGTCGATATTTAATGACATATTTGTTCTTGTGGTACTAGGTGAGCCAAGGGAACAAGTGGTGTAACCAATGCAAGATATTCATAGCTAACAATCCTTTGAGCATACAAACACACAAACAAGGCAAGAATCACAAGTACAATGTTACTAAAAAGCTAGATGCTATTAGGAAAGAGAATGTTGTGAAGGAGAAGGAAAAGGAGCACGCTATCAAATCTCTTGCACAGATTGAAGTTGTAAGGTTATTCAATAGTTTTTATTTTGTTGTCAATTCATATATCGTTGGAAGCAAGTAGAAGCTTTATTTTTAGTATAATATATTGATTTCATATTGTGTATTCATATTTTATTGGTCTCTTTATTTTTGGAAACTGTGTTCTTATTAGTAGGAAACCCTTTAAGTATAAATTCATTTAAAAGTGTTTATGCAATTGAATTATCAACAATATTCTCCTCAAATATGATACAAGTAAGATAGTTCAAGGTCGGCCCCTCAAATAACCTCAAAGAATAATAATACATGTTAATACACCAAGACGTATCCTCCAAGATAACATGTGTGGGTGTAGGAATCCACAACAAGGGTGACATCATGCTCTAGAAGGGTTCAAGGGCCTCCAAAGGCCATGTCTCATCATCAAAAGGTGCAAAGCATGGTGAAAGGTGACACCTCCTCATCAAAGGTCACATCTCATCTTCAAAGGACCCCAACTCATAATCAAGATGTATGCCCCAATGGCAAGAAAGCCCCAATAATCATGAAATCATCATAATGCATGACATAATAATCCATATTCTCAACATCCAAGGTGAAAAGATCAACGTCCAAGGTGTAAAGAAGATGTGTCACCTCTCTAAATGGTGTCCAATCATGTCCTAGTGAAATGTCCTCGATCCAATGCCTAATAAGATCCAGGGTGTACTATCCAAGATGTGGGCTTCCTACCCATATGTCAACTAGTATTACCATATATACAAAATGAGAGCTCATATGTTCATCCTCTGGTGTGAAGGAGGTATGAGAGGATGTATTTGAATGTGGCAAGTCATCACATGACCCAATTCTTTGCATCATGCATGCTATGTCATGCATATAATGCATAACGTCATGGGTGAAATCATAAGGACATCCTCCAAAGGACCATATCAAGTGCACCAAAGTCAGTTAAGAGACATAGAATCAAGAAAGACCAATAGTTACAAGGTACAAGAGTCCTTAGAACCATACAAAGTAAACCATCACTTAACACAGAAGCCACATGAGAAATTCGCATTAGATATCCCCTTCAAACTTCACATTAGTTCAAGACTTTATGCAATTTGACAAGTTTAGGTACAAGAGGACCATCAAAAGGCCCTATTAGGTGTGCTAGTACCAAGGTAGAGGGACATTTTCCAAGAGGCCTATGTAAGTGTAAGTGTGGCGATGAAAACATGATGGGCTTACTTTGTGGTAATGGAGTAATTGACATGTCGGATACTGTGCTCTGTCCATTTCCATGAGCACCTTTGTAGAGGTAGAGCTTGTTGCTTGAGATACCCTTTCCTCAACAGTGAGTGTATTCCAAACCCCTTTATTGCCTTTTGATATTCATTTTTTGCATTGCAAGTCCCCTTTTCAGGTTTCATGCTTTTGTTTTCTTACTAGGATTAAGTTATTTTAATTGATATGCATTTAATACATTATGACTAGGGGTGATCACCTCATAGTGAGGGGGTAGAGCTCAAGCCTGCCTTTAGATTTTAAATTTGGCCACTTATTATCCCATATTTCTTTCTTTCTTTTATAACATTTTTTTTAATTCATTTTTTATAGCAGCTGCATCAACCTCAATATTTTATCCCTTCTCATAGGAGAATGAACCACAAGTCATTTTGGGGTACATGTAAAACCATTATCAAAGTCTAGTAAACTACGGAAGGTCTGGGATGATAAGTGTTAAGTATGGGGGAAATGGTACGTTACCCTTATTCATTATCCAACTTCAACCCATGATCCTCACTCACATGCCAAATGCATTACATTTGACACTTTGTATGAAATAAGGAATATTGTACTTCATAATGTGTTGGACCATCATGTTCCAATGAACCATGTTGATTGGGTGTGATGATCTAAACTGATGAGGATGGAGGATTTTGGGGTTGTTTTCTATGGTTAATGTTGATCATCATCATCAAGATCATTGTCTTCACTATGGTCCATGAGACATTGTTGGCACAGGGGTAGACTTAGGGTTCAATACTCAAGAGCACACCAACAAGCTCTAACTACTGGCCCTTTCGACAACACCTGCGAGGAAGATGCAGTCTCACCCGAAGTAGCTATAGGGGGCTTCAAGACACAAGTGTCTACAACCAAAAGGAATGCAAAGTGGATTCAAAGAAATAAGACACAACAACTTAGTATTCTTTATCTTCCTACAACCTACTGTGCAAGTTATATCTCATACTTAACACATTATCACAATAGCAGCATATCAAATGACAAAGAACATAGCATCAATCACACATAACATGAGACATACATGGTTCACCCTCTCTCTAGGGATACGTCCACAATATTGTGCTTTATAATATATTAAGATGAAGCATACAGTTCTTGTCTGTACTATTAGCTAGCAGATCTTCTTTCTTCTCCTTTATGACTCTCCCTTCCCTATGCACCCAACTGCAGGGTTGATCTTCACACCCAGTTGAAGATCTTATAATACCAAAAGGCTCTGCACTTAGCACTTCTCTCTCACACAACAATAATCACTCATACCAATAACAAAACTAGAACGAACCCTCTTCCCTCATCTAAGTTCTTATTTATACATTACAATAGCTCACCAATAGCCTTAGGCCGATACCTAAGTGTCAAAACCCTAGATACCAAAACCCTAGGTGTCTAAAACCCTAGGTCAACTTGACCCATATTTCCAGGGCTTCGCCAACCTGTCTTTCTTTCCTTCTCGCGTGATGCTCCAAAGCATCCAACAGTGGATTTTTCCACTTGTTGAATTGTCCAAGATCCTTCTTCCTTGCTCATCTGTCATCCTCGATATCCTCGTCCAACAACTTGCTTTATCTTACTTCGCTCTGTCTTTTCTTCCCTTTTGCTCACTTCGACCCAGTCTCAGTCACTGTGTCTTCCATGCAGTTCACATTTCACCTTTTCTGCCTTAATCTTCACTTACTTCCATACCCAAGGTCCAATAGGCCCCCAACACTCACATGTGACTCATCCCGAAGCACTTCAGATCTGATCTTTATGTTTTTCTTCGACTTTGGATTGTGTAGGGTAGCCTTTGCTTTCATATTGATTCTTCCCTTCCTTGTGAAGACTTTCTTTTTTGTGTATGGTACCTAGTTTCAACTACACCTGGTACCTAGACCCTTTTCCTCATGCTTTTACTGGGAGTTGTGAGGCAGATGGTTTTCATAATACACTTTCAAAAGTCTCCCGTTCACTAATCCTTCCTTCCATTCTCCATTCAAAGTTTTAAACAACGCAACTCCTCCTTCTGTAAAATAGACAACCTCATATGGCCCAAGCCAATGTGTTCTGAACTTTCCTGGATGCTTCATGAACTTGCTTTCATATACCAATACTAGATCTCCTTGCTTAAATGCCTTCTTCTTGATGTGTCTGTCGTGGTAGGCCTTTTCTCGTTCCTTCTGTACCTGCTGATGAAATCCTACAATAAATCTGTCTTCTTCTAGTTCGACCAGCTACGCGAACCTCTCTTAAACAATGCCAGTGTCATCCATATCTGTAAAGTCAACAATTCTTAGGATTGGTACAAAATATTCCATTGGGACAACAACTTCGAGACCATAAACCAACTTAAAATGGATTTTCATGGTTAGCTTCTTGCAAGTGGTTCTATAGGCCCATAGTACTGTTGGTACTCTTAAATCCCAGTCGTCCCTATTCACACTGCAAATCTTCGTCAACGTTGTCTCCAAGATATTGTTGAATGATTCAACTGTCCCATTCACTTGTGGATGGTAAGGCGTGCTCTTTTGATGGTGGAATTCAAATTCCTCAGTCAAGGATTCAATGGTATTGTTAATAAAATGTGTACCTTGATCTCTCATGAGAGTCTTTGGGCATCCAAACCCTCTTATTATATCATCAAATATGAAGCGTCCAGCTGTAGTTGCACTACATTCCTTGACTGCTCTTGCTTCGGCCCATCTGGTCAAGTACTATGTCATAGTGATTATGTATCTGGCTCATGTACGCTTCCCTGGTGGGTTTATAGGTCCCACGAAGTCAATGGCCCATTTCTCAAAGGCTTGTAAGGTTAGTTGGGGTTCTAATGACATTTCATCTCTTCTGGACAGTTTCCCAACTCTTTGGCATACATCACAGGCTCTGGAATAATCCTTAGAATCTCTATGTAGGGTAGGACACCAAAGGCCAGCTCTAAGAACCTTATGTGTTGTTGCTTTCCCTACATAGTGTCCTCCTGCAATGCCTTCATGTGATTCTATGAGGATTAATGGTCTCTATGTTTCCATAACACACCTCCTTAATATCTCATCAGGTCCCATCTTATATAGTTGTCCAGCTATAAGTGAAAAGTCTGCAACGCGCACCACCGATTATTTCTTCTGAATGACTGTGTAATCACGAGGTGATATTCTTGTGGATAGGAACTGAACTATCTCTGTGAAGTGATCATCAACCTTCCTAATGGCCAACAACTGTGCATCCGATAGTGTATCCTCCAAACTAGTAGGCTCTTCTCCATGTTCCAACCTTGACAAGTGGTCAGGACCTTTGTTCATCCTTCCTGGCTTAACCACAATCTCAAAATCATATTCCTGAAACAAAAGAATCCATCTGCATATTATCCCCCCCAACACTGGCTTGTTGACTAGGTATTTCAGTGCAAAGTGATCAGTAAACATTTTAAAGTGTCCTCCCAACAAGTAGTGGTGAAACTTCTACAATGCATACACCATGGCTAACCCTTCTCTCTCAATAGTGGTGTAATTAATCTAAGTTGTTGATATCTTCCTGCTAGCAAAAGCTAATGGGTGGTCAATGTATTCTACTCCTGGTTGTGCTAACACAACTCCTAATGAAATAGAATAGGCATCAACATGCACATGAAATTCCTTGCTCCCATATGGGAAAACTAGAATAGGCGCAGTAACCATTTTTTGTTTCAGCGTGTCGAAGCTCTGTTGGCATTCTTCTATCCAATGAAACTAACAGTCTTTCTTCAAAATCTTCTCCATGGGTGTTGTAATCTGTGCATAGCCTTTAATGAATTTCCTGTAATATCCAGTATGTCCCAACACAGTGCGCAACTATTTGATTGAAGTAGGAGGGGGCAGATCAACTATAATGGCAATTTTATATGGTTCTACCAGCAATCCCTTCTTGCATACAATATGACCTAACAACACTCCAAAGGGTGAAAAGAAGATGCACTTCTTTAGGTTCAAGGAAATCTGACATTACATGCACTTGTCCAACATTAGCCTTAGACATTCAATGTGATTTTTCAATAAACTAAAAACAGTCCAATCATAAAAGTATGCTTCTAGAAATTTATGTAGAAACTCCTTAAATGCTTCGACCACCACCCTAGAAAATATGGTTGTGGCATTATTTAATCCAAATGACATCATTGTATACTGGTAGGATCCCCATTCTGTTGCAAATGTGGTCTTACGACGATCTTCCTTGGCAATCCTAATCTGATGGTATCCTGAAAATCCATCTGTAAAAGAATATACCTCCTAGCCTCCTACATTATCTAACACTTCATCAGTAAATGGTGTAGGGAATGGGTCATGCAAACAAGCATCGTTCAACTTCCTGAGATCTACACAGATCATGATCTCTCCTATATTCTTTTCTTGTACCACCATAGGGATAATCCACTCTGACTCATCGACAGGTTCTATGATCCCTGCTTCCAGAATTCTGTCGAGCTCAATCTTCACTTTCTCCTTATATTTAGGGTTCAATCTGTAAGGTCTTTGTTTCACTGGTATGGTATCTAGTTTCAAAGGGATCCTCATATCTCCCATAGGCCCTTTAATACCCTTCATATCAGTGAACTTGGTTGGAAACAAGTCTTGATATTCATGCAGTAACTCTATGATTTTTTCAATAGTGGCAACATCCCAATAGTCTCCAACATTCACAAGATTCGGTGTTTTCTCTGTTCCAATATTGAATTTATTGATCTTAATCGGTTGTCCAATGAAAAGTAGGTCAACTCTTGTTCCTTCTATGTCTCTCTAGCCTTCTGTTTCGACGATGTTCACCTTCCTGGGATCATCGTCTTCATCAGCATTGATGTTGTAACAGTCTTGCATTTTTTGGAGGGGTGCAGTCCATTCATTCTCTTCTTGTTCCAAAGGGAGGCTATATGCCTCCTCAAATACTTTTTTTCTTACAATATGTAATGCTTGATCTACTGAAGGATACTGGCTTTCAAATAAGAAGGTAGTTACAAAATTCTGAACCATCCCAATCTGCAGTGATGAGTCACAGTTCTGCTTGAAGATACCAGTTGATAGGGGTTGTGTCCAGTGTGTTAATGAATTTGTGCACCCACTGCTCTTGAGGAATGTTTCTCCATGCTTCCTCGCAACTGCGCACATGGTCCTTCAGACAACTTTGATCTGTGTACATAACTTCACAGCCTTCTATTTTCTCTGGGAACCGTGTTGTCATCAAAGTGTGACATTGTACCCAGTCTATAATGTTGTTTTTGTGTGTCCCCCAACATCTTGTTGGTGTTTCTTTCAAGGCCTCATCCATTGCCAACAATATTTGTTGGGTTGGTACAATTTCTTCAAAGTTCAACAAGAATGCTTCGAAATTATTTAGACCGTCAAAGGTGGGTAAGTCACTTACTGTTGTGCCAATCCAGTGAACTTCTCTAGTCAATTTAGTACATCTCCTTGTAGATAGTTCATAAATTTTGTTCTGCCAGTTCTCCAGTGCTTCTTCTGAATCTGATGAACACGCGCTTTCACTTCTCCAGCTCAAATTTCCATCTGTTGTAGGATTAATTTAATCTTGTTGTCTGGATGTCAATTTGTATATGTTTTCTAACTCATATGCATGGTCTTCTTCTCTGATGGGCTTTGTGTATCTAGGACCTTTGTCAGGATCCAAAGATGCGATAACCCTAAGGCCATCACCTTCAAATTTCATTCATATTTTATTTAAATCAAACATAATGGAATTATTGAAATCCTAATCAATTCCTAACAACGCGAGGTAAGGACAACTATCATCAACTATCTCAATGACTTCGAAGTCCACAAATGTTCTGACCCCGTCAATGTCTACAGGGACATGTTCTAAGCTTCTGAAGGGACTCACAGCTTGTTGATTGGCCATCCTAAGCCTGATAGGGGAATATATCAACTTAGGTTTTCCCATCAGTTCCCAAGTCTTCTTCATCATGACGTTGACCTCTGACCCTAAGTCGAGGACCACATAGTCTATATCGTACTCTCCAATTTGAGCGTTCAATTGTAATTCTTTATTTGTCCTTTTCTTTTTAGATATTTGGTGTACTTCTCTACTCAGTAAGGGGTCTACCTTCCTTAGCTCGTACTTTCTAGTCAAGTTTTGTATCTCTTGTACAACGCTCTCATCCTTTATCAAATTAATGCAGGTGCATAAAAATTCCATGAGATTACTTACCTCTTTTCCTTCTCTTGATGAAGAAGAATGATCAAAGGCTAGGGGCATTCCATATTCTCATATTTCTGGTTGATCCTTTTATGAAGAATCCTTATCTCTTCCGAATTATTTTATTGCTTCCTCAAATATTTTTTTTTCTTTCTTTGCATCAAAAGTGTGTGTCTTCTCTGTAGCTTTCCTGACTCCTGATTCTTCTGTAATCTTTCCTTGGGTTACTCTGTCTTGTCCTATAAAAACACCTCCTCTAGTGATAACAGCTACTCTGGAATCTGATCCGCGATGTTCTTCTTTGATTAGTTGTATTTGTTGGTTTCCTCTTTGTTTCTCCTGAAGCTTGGCTAACATCGCATGACAATCTTCTATGACATGTTCAAATGCGTTGCAGTAACTACAAGTGGTACAAGGGTTCTAGAAATCCCTTGCCAAGTGTCTCGGCTGCGTGCAGTTATAACAGATGATCTGTCTTCGACCTCGAACCATACCTCCTCCTCGTCCTCTTCCTCTGAATCCACCATGAGGGTTGAAGTTTCCTTGTCCTGGAGAATTATACTATGTAGTGTTTCCTTCTTGTTGTACTTCACCTTGAATTTTGTATATATCTCTTGACCTTTCATGCATGAGGTCATAATCCCTACAATCCCAATCATTATGCCCCATGGACTTACAAAATGTGAAATAAATATTTGTGGGTGTCTGAACATATTTTTTCATGTAATAGCACTCACCGGAGCGATGTCTATTTCTACATACCTCGCACCAGGGTATGGTGACTTTCTTCAAAGGGATCAGAGCTCCAGAGGCTAAGTATTCGTGAAATAGGGGACAATTCTCCTTGTAATGGCCTTTTGATTTGCATCTAACACACCAGATGTATTCTCTTTTATATTTTCCCTTGTCTTTCTTCATATCTTTGACCTGCAGAGACAAACTGGTTAGTTGACTCAAGATTTGACTCATACCTGAGTTGGATTCTCCCATAGGGGTTGATTCTAACTTCATGACGATCTCCAACACCTAAGACTGTGAAGCAATTTTTTGTTGCATCAGAGGGAATCTGATGTGTGGTAAGGGGGAAACAATAAACCATTCCTTGTTCTGCTCATCTGGGATTTGAAAACTCAGATGGCCTTTCAAAGTCTTAAATCTCTAATTGAACTCCCACACAGGTTCAACTATTCTCTGCTTGATTACTTTTAGTTTTGTAATGCATTACGATTCTGACTTAGGTTTCTTAAATTCAGTGATTAGCGAAGTCTTAATGGCATTTAGCGGTTTAGGTGTAGCTCCTTGGACAAATTTCATGTACCAGCTCTGTTAAGAACCAAATATCAATATAGCATAGAAAAACCTCAGAAAAAGTACTCAACGCCTTGAAAAAGAGATAATTTCAGATAATAAGCCTCTTTGAGGGGGCAACCTCCTTTCACCCCACTTAAATGTTCAAGTACAAGATGATTCAAAATGAAAATGTCTCCTTGGTATATATAGGAGACTAGGAGGTATAATTACAACTAATGGCCTAAAGTCGACATAAATAAAATAGCATTACTAATATAATATGCCCCAATTAAGGGGTAATGAGCCAATATTAGGGCTTAACATGCCCCTCCCCTTGAGATAATTGTTGTCTGCAATGCTTGAGTAACTCTGGATGCTTTTGTATAAAATATTAATCTTCCCAAGTGGAATCTTCAGCCGATAGTTTCCTCCATTTAATGAGATACTCTGAAATGGTTCTATTCCTCAGCTGGCGAATTCTTGTGTCAGTGATGGATTCAGGCTCCAATATGATTTTTCCTTCCTTGTCAAGTTCTGGCAATATAGTTTGAACTGGGATCTTGTCGCCTATAACCTTTTTTAAGCATGAAACATGGAAAATTGGGTGTACTCATGAAGATGCAGGCAACTCCGATTTGTACGCCATAGTACCAATCTTTTGCAACACCCTATAAGGGCCATAGTAATTTGGTGATAATTTATTATCCTTCTTGGCTTGCTTGAGGGACATCTGTTTGTATGGTTGTAAACTTAAAAACACCCAATCCCCTACTTCAAAACTTATTTCACTATGATGTTGATCTGCTTGTTGTTTCATGCAATTTTGTGCCATGGTCAGGTTGTCCTTTAAGATTTGGAGAACTTGTTGTTGATTCTCGATGTGATCTTCCAC
>ML795331.1:416134-426642 GCA_009831015.1 Picea engelmannii
TGCCATTATTTTCAACTTCTTTGTATGCCCCTTTCAAAATATCACCAGTTTTGCAAAGTCTTAGAATTAGAAATAATGACCTACCTTAGATAAAAACAATATTATTATTAAATATTTAACCTTTAACTCACTATAATATTTATCATATTTATCGAGAAGTTCCTATGTAGTATCCCATCCAACCATCATATATTATACACTATAACAAGTAAACTATGCATGTTGGAAAATATGGAAAATATATTGAATGATCGAATTTCAAAACAAAACATCCTAGAAAAGCAGTTTCTAGATCACAAAGATAATGTAAGAATATCACCTAAACTACTCCATTAGAATCATTGTAGACATTACCATTTGGAACCATTAATTTTGTGACAATTAAGACTCACTCAATTGCATCTTCTTCAAAATATATATGCCATTAAAACTCACATTACTATTTGTAGAAATAGGCTTCATTACCACCATAATATTTGTGACAATTAAGAATCACTCAATTGCATCTTCTTCAAAATATATATCCCATTAAAAATCACATTACTATGTTTACAATAGGTTATGATGCACTTACATTTGAAATTATTGTCATGATTTCTCTCAATCAACGTGAATTTCCACCTTATAGGACTGTATTTTATCTAGATTTCTAACTCCAACTAAGCCTCACAAATATTACATTTGCTCCATTTGCTCCACCTCATCTTAATATAACTTAATATTGAAGACAATTTGAAAATTACTTGTGTATATGTTCAAATTATACACACAAACAATAAATTTATAAACAATATGGATATACTTAAAAATGCGAATTTGATATAAAGACATTAATAAATAATTTATAAACAATATGGAATTAGTTAATTTGATATAGACATTTAACAATCCAATATTAAGTTTTAAAATTTGATATAGAAATTTAACAATCAAAAGAATAGAGTAAGCATTTAAGTGATTAGTTTGTTCCTAAGCAGTCGGCCAGGAGCCGAATCTATCGTCTTTCACTCTGGTGTTAAAGACTTAGATTCAAATGCCCTGCTATTTTGTGCATAGATAATCTCTTATTAAAATTGGTTGTGAGTTGGCTTTGGGGGGGCAGCCCTGTGGCCAAGCCATGGGCATGCCCACGGCTTGGCCACATGCCTGGCTCCCCGCAGCCAACTCACAGTCATTTCAAACATTTCATATTTTATAATAATTTCATAAAAATTTCAAACTGTCAAACTTTTTATTTCAAACGTTTTGTATTTTATAAAAATTTCAAATCTTTAGGAATTCAATTTATAAATCCATTTTTATATATGTAATATTAGAGTATCATAAGTTTCTTACAAATTTTAGCTTACAGTGTTTCTTACAATGCCTTGTTTACCATTAAATTTTATTAACTATTTCGTAAGTTATGTTGTTTTCAATCTTTTAAGTAATGTTGTTTTCAATCTTTTTGCACTTTATGTTGCAAAACATTGGTTGTAGGTTTTTGATAATGTGAATCTAGATTATAAAATGTATTCAAAATATTTGTATGATATAAAATATTGGTTGTATGGTTTTAATAAAGTAAGTAGATTATAAAGTTTATTCAAAATATTGAGGATATTGAAGGAGTCATACACATGAAATGATGTCCTTATTAGATGAGATTCTCATATTATAAATAAAATACATGGGATCCCTTGATCTATAACACCTTGAATACCATTGCACCACTTCTCAACAAGTCAATGCATATGGTATGTTTATTGCGTGTACAAGGATAAAATTCCCTCAATCCCTTAGACACCTTGCATTTACGAATGTCACTTTTCCCATGGAGACAATTCCTTTGATTGTTGATGCAAGGAAAATAACATGGAATGTATTTCATCCAACCACACTACTTTAGGCATGGATGGCCCTATATTGTATTTGATTCCCATATATATGCTCCCTTAGTTAAGGCCTCAAACAAAAATTTCATTCAAAAACTCAATGATTAACATGATTATGTAATTCATGCCAAGTTTTGCATTTTTTTGTGTTCTTCATTTCATAATAAGAGAAAGAAATATGCATTGCCAAGAGTCATTTATATTTGGACTAGATTGACAAAACACATCTTGAAACCATCTAATGAGACCTAATGATAATGGGTAAGTAACTCTCCCTCTATGCTTCACATGTCCTACATATTGTCATGAGTCTTGGTCACATCTATGTGTAAGACATGAGTGATCTACTTGTGTCGATTTGGTTTTTCCTTGAAATTCATCCGATCAACATTCACTGATTGAATTTCACTTTTTTTAGTCTCTAGAACAACCAAAGTCAACATTCACTTTTGATATGGCTTCTCTTCCAAACCATAGACTCGTATCGTAGTAAACTGCTAAAAAAGGAACCAGTCTCCCACTTTGGTGGCCCTTTCCAATTGTAGTGACCCTTTGACTAAAGGAATAATTATAACAAATACTTTATTTTGGATAATAAAGTCTAATTTATAGAAATAAAAGAGTCTTAGATGGGAACTAATTATTATACTCATTTATTACTTCACACATATTGACCAAAGTTATTGAATTCTTATCTTATTGATGATATTTATATTCATATAATATAACTTCAAATTGACAACTTATTAATTAATTCATTAATAACCTAGACATTAATAACTAATGTGTTTATTGAACCTTTAGTCTCCTTGTTCCTTTCCTCTCCTAGCATCTCCTTAGTCAGGCTAGGCTCACTGAATCTTGGTTGTGTTGATGGACACCTCTATAGTTGAGAAACATAACATTACCATTCAATTATTCCTCCCCTTTTTGAAGGCTTACCTTTGTTATATAGCTCTTGGAGGAGGCTTGGGAGAGGCTTCTAGATCTTCTAGAGGCCACTAGAGACTCAAATGATGTGAGTTCCTAGGCCTTTGACATGAATATCCAACGCATCCTTCATATATCACCTTGTAACTCCTCAATTCTAGAAGTCTGATAGTGCCTTGCTTGATGAGCCATTAGTGTGTATTGAGGGTCTTGCTTGTTGTCCACTAGGTGATCTGCAAGGATGTCAATAAGGGCTCAAAAAGGGTTTAATCCTTAGGCAAAAGATGTATTTGAGATTATATCCTCTGATGGATTCCTCTTTGGCCTATAGGGTGAAAATTAAAGTTATAACAACCATGTGGTGGTTGTTTCCACTGTTGGAAATTACCTTTCTTGAAGGTGGAAGACTATGTACAAATATAAAGCAAGGAGTATGGAGGAATTGTCTATATGGAAGTTTAGAGTGAGGGGAAGTGAGGCAAGTGCTCCACATTCCACACTCATCTCTCCTTCACATTAATCCATTGTGAAAAGCATAGTCTATGCGGAGGTGTGAAGCAAAAAGAAGTGAGGTGGATGCTCCACATGCACACTCATATATCCTTTGCATTCATATGTTCAGTGGAGTGTATATCGTGCAGATGTGTGGAATAGGAATTATGTAGACTCTTCCCTTATATTTCCACCACATTCAACACCAGTGTAGAGTGTAGGGCCATGTCCTTCCTCCACATTATAAACTTACCATTAAACTTGTAATATGAGATTGTACTAAGCCATTTAATAAACCATTTTATTTTTCATGATCCTTTTCTAGATCACACTTCCCCAATTTGGAATATTTTGGTCTCCAAAATATCATCAATGAAGGATATGGAAGCTAACTCTAGATTGATATAACTATAGATATAATCCAAATGTGAAAGCATCAAACCTTTCGACCTAACATATCTAGTAGACAACTAGTATAACACCAAGTCAATTTGATTCAAGAAATTAAATTAAAGGCTAGTCACGTGATCAAATAAATAGACAATTTGATGTTTGAATTTGCTTACTAGTGTGTTAAGTAGACATGAGGGAGAATGATTATATTAATTTATTTTTCATTAGTGATTATTATGGGAATGGTCTCCTAAATATCACTAAAATTGAGAAGATAACAATAGAGGATAATCATGTTTTCTAAAATTATGTCTTAAAATTTTCAAATTTGTAGCAAGATATTAATTACATGTGTGTGTGTTATGATACACGTGTGATTTTTGTTGTATTCATGAGATAGATTAATACACCTTCATAATGTAATGAGATAGAGTAATATACCTTCATAATGTTATGAGGCCAATGTGACCTAACACTAGTGATATATCCACTCATAGTAGAAACTTTTTCTAATGAAAACCCATATCATATGGGAGTTTTTATGATAGAAATATCATTTTATCCCTACCTTCTAGTTAACAAAAATCTTCATAAGTATTGATATCTCATTGAATTTAGATTTAATGGTATATCAATGTTCTGTGGAGTGATCTCCTTCTCCATTCCCAAATGATTTAGCCAAGAATTGGCATCTTTATGCCAACCCCTATTAAACCATAGGTGGATTTGACTAGAGTTTGAAGAAATCATAGGTAGCATATTTTCTTTCATGTTAGTAGTCTCTTGTGTCTGTACATTAGGTACCTAGTTTTAGTCATTCTCTTAATGGGGAAATAACTAATTATATGAGGATAGGATAGGTTGTATGATATTAATTTTAAGATTATAATTTTTTAACACTTTTGAATTTTCTCAGTATTTATCCATGATTATATAGAAGTGCTACAACTCAAATCTTCAAATCCATATATAATATAACAATATTGATGAGTGTCTCAAAAGGGGTTTATTTTTTTCCCAGAGCCAAAATTCATACGATTTACAATTGTTTTCAAGGGAAAAATAGGTTTTCTATCCTTCATTGATCCTTATCTCAATGCTATAATTTCAATTAAAATTGTTATTAAGGTAAACTCCAAGACATTTGTATGAAGAAACTTCCTCTAAGTTGTTGCTCGCATGTATCCTAAAAGGTTAGCATATGTAGGTTTCAACTTCCATTAATTTTTTATTATATTTTACCTCCCTACGATAATGGTGTTTTCCATATGGGATAGAAAGGGATAACTACCCTTTTTCCAAGGATGCTTATGAAGCAGAAAGGAAGAGTATTTGAAAAAGGTGGTAGGGAAGGTGATAAAAGTGGAAGAAAAGTAAGAGTGTGGGTTGGCTAATTGGGAAGCGAAATAATTCTCGAAAATTGAAGAGGACTTAAAACTACTTTATTTGTTATTCACATGTTACTTTGTTGTGTCCTAGATTGTCATTGTTGTTTGTGAAACTTTGGACATGGAGGGATATGATGTTAGGTTTAATAATCAACAACAAACAAACTCAAAACTATATCAAGCAAGGGAGTTAGGGAGTTTATAGTTAAGAAATCCCTTAGTGGAAATATGGTTCCTTTATGTAACAATTAGGTATAAATCCCTTAGTGGAAATCCCTTAGTTTATAGTAAAATTAGGTCCCTTTATGTAACTTTAGGTGACTGTAAAATATTTCACAGTTATGTATAGTATTTTCTATATTATTAAAGATAATGTAAGACTATAACCTAAACTACTCCATTAGCACCATGGTAGACATTACCATTTGGAACCATTAATTTTGTGACAATTAAGACTCACTCAATTGCATCTTCTTCAAAATATATACATCGTTAATACTCACATTACTATTTGTAGAAATAGGCTTCATTACCACCATAAATTTTGTGGCAATTAAGAATCACTCAATTGCATCTTCTTCAAAATATATATCCCATTAAAACTCACATTACTATGTTTAAAATAGTTTATGATGCACTTACATTTGAAATTATTGTCATGATTGCTCTCAATCAACGTGAATTTCCACCTTATATGACTATATTTTATCTAGATTTCTAACTCCAACTAAGCCTCACAAATATTACATTTTCTCCACCTCATCTTAATTTATATTAGGAATATGAACAACCCTCAAACCCATCCCATGTAACATGACAATAAAGGAATTAGTATAAAAACTCAATGAAATTTAAACAATGCTAATGGGAAGTTTAAAGCAATGGCATATAATCCATATTCATGCAAGACCTTCACCTCATCGTGATTAAAACATGTTGATGTTATTAGTGGGTAAGTGAGGTTATGAAGATTGTTTTGGGGATTCTAATGCATTGCATTATATGTGGTCTTTGTGGATCCAACCATAGGGAACTTTTAAGGAATCTTAAAGAAATGTTCTAATACGTTTTTTTAGTGGATCCAACCATAGGGAACTTTTAATGAATCCCCTTGATTGTTTTTTTTTTTGAATTGATTTCCCTTGGGGAACCCAAACTCTAATTTCAATGACTTCTATGTGTGGGTTTTATTGATTATTATGAAAGGATGGTGGTTTTGTCTCTGGCCCTTATCCCTTTAGTCATCAGTCTGTGCCTGAGAAGTCATCCAGGAGCCAAATCGATGGTCGTCACTTCGGTGTTTAAAGACCTATAGATTCAAATACCCTGTTTTTTTGTGCATCGATGATGAGTGAAGGATAAGAATTTTCCATGTTGTCTATCCCTTACTTATCTTTGAGTTGAATGATTCATGGTTGAATGTTTATTCTTTGTGCCTTCTTATGAACGAGTACCTCTGCGGGTTGATTGATTAAAACTTTGATTTCTCTCTGCGTTTTTAATTTCTTGAACTTGGGTACATCTCTGCATTTTTATTGATAAAATTTGCATTGTGGATAGATATTGAGGAGAGATGTTGTTGGCACAGGGGCAGACCCAAGTTTCAATGCTACAACAACACACCAACAAAACCCTAACTATCGGCCCTTTCAGCAACACCTGTGAAGCAGATGAAGTCTCACCCGAGGAAGAGGCAGGGGTGGTTGTAGGACTCTAATGTCTACAACCTTAGCTGGGAAAAAGATATGTGATTCTACTCACTTAACAGAGCACTCAGTAGTTATATTTATCAATATTCATCTCTTAGTTACAGCGTAGTTAAACCCTAATCACAGTACAGTGTAGTGGTCAACCAGATCTGGCATCTATCATCACTTAGAATGATGGAACAGATCAGATCTAGTAGATTCAAGAACTAAGAACATGTATATAAGTCACATCTAACATCCATCCATATTATTAAGCACTAAGAATCGACAGATCATTCATCTATATTAAAGAACTAAGCACATTAACATATAAGCACATCAGCACATTGCACAAAGTAGAGAAACGCGGCATGTACGTGGTTCACTGCCACCCTGGGGCTACATCCCCCAACTCTTAGTCTTATTTAATAGCTTATTCAATCGGTTACATGCACAGAGCCACAAAAACCCTACTCCGCAGAGGACATGAGATTTGCGCAGCTCACTAGATCCTCCTTCCCTGAGTAGATCTAAGCACGCAACCTTCTATAGTCTCTTACAATGACTTGCACTTAGCTCTGCAAGTCTCACACAATATGCACCAAATCACTTACAACTCTTGATCACACAGATCCAACTCTAGCACTCATCCATTTTTTCATTCACACCCCCAACTTACATCATCTAGCTATCTATTTATACTTTACAAAATAGGCCTAAACATGGGTAAACCCATGGGTTGACATCCCCATACCCGTTACATAATCCCAAATCCAAAAAAAGGGCCATAAAAGGGGCCGAGATCCCGCGATCCCTGCTTCATATTGCGCTCTGTCTTCGATAGCCTGTCGAAGTCCCAAAATTAGTTCAATCATGACCAAGAATCCTCAAAACTTGGTCAAGGGCCAACAAGCGCCCAACACTCACCTGTGACTCATCCCGAGTCACTTTGATCTAACTAGTTCTGCTTCAAAATCCTGGAGCTTGGCTCGAGCTACTTTGACTTGTTGTTGTGCTACGACCTCCTGTTCAGTGAACTCTTATATGACTGCTTCATTGACAGGTCCTTCGAGGCGTTGTTTAGCTGCAGTGACAACTTTCTCCAGTTCTGCTCCTCGGCCTTTGATTTCTGTGAACAATTGGTAAGCCTCGTCCTGTACAGGTTGGAGCATCTCAGTTAATTCCATAACTCTGCTCTGAATAGTATGGACCTATTGTTGGGTAGTGCGTTGGTCTTGGGATCGCCTCATTCTTTCCACAACTGATAGGGGCTTCAACTGTGCCTCTATTGTCTCTGCTTGATACTTCACTTCCTAGAGTTGTGACTCCAGTGCCTTCAATTCTAGATCCTTAGTGAGTTGTTCATACATTTTGGCACTGCTATCACTCAGTTTCTTTCATTCCAGGGCAAGGAATTTTATTCTTTCAACTGCGCTTCGAGTAGTTGCTTCCCTTTGGTCCCTTACATCCTACGGGGTGTCAAGTATAGTGCGGAGCTCTAAATCTGTTATTCATTGTTGTAGTTGTTGGACAGCTTCTGTGAGATGCTCTACTTGACGCTTGACTCAGTCTTCAGCCTGTAGCTATAAGCCTATCACAGAGCGGAGGGATTTTTTTATTACTTCATTTACTTTGAGTTGCTCTCCGAGCAATTGTTCTTTCTCTTGATGCATCTGTGCTTTATTCACTTCAAACTTAGCCTAGAGAGAAACCTTCTCCTATTCTTTGATTATGTGTTGTTCTACAATGTCACCTTGTACTTGCTTCAAGGTCTGGGTAGCTTGTTCTACTTCTTCTTGTGTGCGACGAAGATGAGCTTCGACCGCATCAGCTAATCGACGGAGTTGGGCTGGCTTGTCCCCCAAATCTGGTTCTCATGATAATAGAGGTGCATTGGACACTGTGTGGCTAGACTGAAGGGACTATTGTACCCCTCGGAACTTGACCTTAAGTCTATCATACATTTCTTCCTTCTTAGCTTCTTGCTTCTCCATGATTTCCAGCAAAGCGTCGTTGAGGGCTGCTATGATGAAGTCAAAGTCATTAGTAGTAAGCATGGTCTTCATCTTGGTCATGGTGGCTCTCTATTTCTTTCAGGAATAAGGTTTCGGGGGAGAAACCTTCCTCTTCTTTAGGGGATCGGTCTCATCTCTCAGCAGTGTTACTTCACCTTACTTTTGTTCAGCTCCTGTGCCATTTATTTCTTCCTCCTCACCCCCTCGGTTAGGTCATACTGAAGCAGTATTTCCTGAGGCACTGCTTAGGTCTTGGACCTCTTCGGTCTTCTTTGTTTTGATGGGTCTAGGTGTATCATGCGAGGTTTCTGGGTTGTCAAGGTTGAACATCTCTACAGGGTCTATTGGAATAAGGAGGTTTGTCGACCAGTCCTTAGTGATCTCCTCAAGATCCTCTTCCGTGAGCTTGTAGTATGACTACAACTGCTCCTTATGTTCATCGGCTCGCGTTGTAAGGTAGATGAAGTGTCGATCTGCATAGAACTTCATCAGAGGTCGGAATCTATGTAAGGTGTTCAGAGTCATGCGAGGTTCTACTTCTATGGATCTCTTCAGCTGAAGGTAGTAGATATGAAAAACAGTGTTCAACTGCCACTATTTGTTCATATCATTCGAGTACCAAAGGGTAGTGAACTTTGCAGCAAGTGGATCGAACGGTTCAATATCCGGGAAGGTCGTAGCTTCCGGCATCTCCCAGGTAACAAAGGTGATAAGGATCAGGAGCTATCTGAAGTGCAACTCGTAGCCCTGATCCTGTGCTTCGCAGCAATCTAGCTACAGTTGATTCACCAGATACTTCACCCAGTTCATCTGTAAACCTTCTACACACTTTCCCGTGAGGTCAAAAACAAAGCCTATGACCTTCGTAGGTCTGTTCTTCCTTACTAACTTTCCTACAATTAGCTAATAGGAGAGGTGCACTGTGCCATTTTGGATGGAGGCTACCTTGTAGCCTCGCGTTCCCTTTTCGACATCGCCATATGTATCCTTGATTTTATGTGCTAGTGCACGATATGTGGTTTTTCCTGGATAGAACTCTTGTGGATCGGGTCCTTGCATACTCAAGCCTGTGATCCTATGGATCAATGTCGGGTCAACTATGATATGGTGGTCTAGCCATAAGTAGCCACCATGCTAACATGAAAGTAATAACTTGACACGGCCATTGACTTCCTGGTGCCTTCCTAAGTGTGGGATTTTCATGACGTTTAAAAAAGTGGACTATGCAAGGTTCATCATCCATGGCTGAGGGATTATTTTTGAGTTCTTCCCCTTCGTCCTAGTCAGGTATTTATATGGGGAAAGCATACTGTAGTTTTTTCGATCTCCGAGGTTGAAGTCACTGAACTTAAATGCCATGATCTTATCTTGTTGTGTGTGAATTGCGTGTATCCCCTTCGGAAGGTATGCAGTAACCATGGTGTACTCAAATTCTCTTGGCACACTATCTTGACTCACTGCCCTGGCTAGAGGTGGGATGTAATCCGATAATATGGACGTGATCAACTTCACATTGGCTAAATTTTCTATGTGCTTGGTTCTCTTCTCTGCTATCGATCGGGATGGCCTCAATCCACGAGAAGTCAATTGTTCGTGCTCGAATCGTCGCCTGGTGAGCAAGAATGGGAGCACTAGCATGCCCTGTTGGGCTCAGCAGGGCAGAACAGGTTTGCTGTGAATCAAAATGGGTTAACATAGAATAGAAAACCAAACGAAATAAAATCTACC
>ML795332.1:5061-15758 GCA_009831015.1 Picea engelmannii
TTTTTTTTTTTTTTTTTTAATTGTTAGTAAGCACATAGGGAAAATTTCCCATATTTAATCTTCTAACCATGAATTCAAGGGTATAAGATTCTAATTTCATTAAATGCTGCATAATTGTAGTTGCGATAGCAAGGGGTGGGGGGTGGTTTGGATCACTCCAATGCCTTGATAGATACTCTCTTGCCAAAAGTATATATAATTATATGAAGTTCTAGATTGGCTTTGTATTAGTTTTCCATCATGAAAACTCCTGAAAACTAGAGTAAATGTTTGACTCATAGGACTGATCCTTATGTTACTTTATACCATTGAGACTTACCATAAGCTCTTCCAGAAGCTTTTTCTTCAACCAAAAAAATGATTTCTCTATTGATATACTCTTCATTACTTTGAATTCTTCCATTTGCATTCCATCAAATTTGTATTTAATTTTTGGAATTAGTATTTACATTTAAAAATTGAACCAATTAGCATCTATTGTTTGGGATTTATCCTAAGGATTCTTTCGTTGTTGTGATTACTATATTGTCAAGCGGAGGATTGTACGAACATGGTGGAGAGTCATGACTTTTGCAGGCCATGGGACCAACAACAACAAGATGGAGAGAGCCATACTTTTGTAGGGCGTAGAACCAACAACAATGGGGGTTAAACTGGCACGAGAAAGATTGATGCAGAGAGGCAAAGTGACAAGAGAGAGAGAAAGAGAAAGAGAAAGAGAAAGACGACAGAGTAAAAATCGACCTTCAATCGACCTCAACTACATGATGTAGGTGTGTAAATATGTTGTACCCCTATTCAAATCACGAGTGTCAAGGAAGGGACGATAGCTTGTGCTTGTAAGGGTATGGATGAGAGGATACACAAACCCTCTTCCCACAACGTGCCCTTTGAAGCACATAAACATATCGTATATATAGTTGTATCTCTTGTAAATGGAAATGAAAAGGAAAAGGGGTAAACAAGATGGTAAACCTTCCAGGCGATAGGGAAACCTGATTAGAGATTCGAATATGGTAGGAAAATCTGATCAAATAAGAACAAAGTGGCGGTCTACAATTGTGAGATAAGGGGGATAGAAGACAATCAACAAAACATAGATAATCCAAGAGGACAAGTCGAATTTTCAAAACATTTAGGTTGGGACAACTAGGTTCGAGATGAGTTTCAAGAGATGCCACTCTCTTAAATGATGCTTTCGATGTAATTAGATCACATGAAGAGAGAGTCAAACTCCCAAACATGATGCCTTCGATTATATTACTAAACTCTCAATAATTGAATATCAATATTTTTTAAATAAAGGTGAACTATATTATTTTAATATTACACTCTATATGTAAGAGGATTTGAGATCACATATTCAAATTGATTCATTGTGTATATAAATTTCATCGTCTAACTATTTCTTTGTTTATACAAATCATAATTTGTTTTCAATGTGTTATACAAAGTGAAAAATATTCAAATCCTAAATCCCATAATCAACGATCACACCGAGGCATTGTACAATTTGTTTATAGACCATTGAGCTAGCATAACTAACAACTATCAACAAAATTAATCCATTTTCACCTATAAATTACCCAATTCATATCTATGTTTCTCTTTTGAAATAATGCCCATTCAATGAGACAAAGGAAGGGTGTTAAGTTTTGTGTAATTGTTGTATTGACATTTTTAACATAACTTTTAGTTAATGGGACAAGGTATTTGTGAAAGGAAGTGTTTAAATGTTATACAGTTTGGATTTAAATGTTTAAGTGTTTAAATGTTATACAGTTTGGATTTTCTCTGATAATTATTATTGGAATTTGATTATATAATTTTTAGTTGAATTGTAAATTTTCATTATTGGAATTGCATTTTTAATGTATAAATGAGTTTGACGCCTTCAAAAACCCTTATTTGCACTTGGATTTTACAATCTCAACAATTGAATTGCATTTTTGAATGTATAAATGAGTTTGACGCCCTAAAAAGCCCCTATTTGCACCTGGATTTTACAATCTCAACAATTGATATACGTGATCTCAACAATTCTTCTAAAATTTTAGCTGAATTTTGAACAAAAATTATCTGAAAAATATAGTGAGAAAAGATTCAAATCATAACATGTTTAGACTACACTTTTGCCAAAACTACACGTTTAATGTTAGCTTAAAGTTGTTTTGGGTTTACCAAATGGTCAATCATATTTGAGTATCTTTTTATTAAGAGGTTGACTGCCTTATTCCTTAGGTAAGATGTCACTAAATGCCCATGCTCAAAGATTGTTGTAACATAGAGCTGTATTTTCTTAATCTAATAATTGTGTCCATGAGTTGTTCCTTGTGTCTAATAATTGTGTCCATGATTTGTTCCTTGTGTCTAGCATAATTTCTTTTTTCCCATTAAAAAAGTTGACCTCCATAATCGTTTTGATCTAATCCCTTAGGTAATGATGAATAACCCTTCGACTACCATTTGGAAGCCCATTACATTTATATTCTCACCCAATTTGAAGTCCATCATAGTGGCATTATACAACATACTAGGTAATCGTAAAAATATTGATAGTCTAGCACAATTTCATCAAAACACCTTTACTTTTTTTTACAACAGAAAATTTCTCATTATATTTAATATAATTTGGTAAAGATACAACAAAAAACATACTTGTCCTCAAGATAGGTTATACATATGTCCAAAGACTCCCAAACCATCGGGCGGGTTGTTGTAATGAAGTCAACCATTGCATAATAGAAAACTAAGGTGTTACAACAATCCACTATGTTCGACCAAAAAGGATTTATACAAAAAATAAACATATGTCTCTAATGTTTTAACAACTTCAGCTCAATGATGTGCTTATTACTTCATAGATGTTCTAATATAACTTAAGAAACATAGTAGGTCCCTCATGTTCATCTATCCACTGATTATATGTAATTTTTCCTTCTTGCATCTGAAGTGATTTCTTGGATAGAAAGTCGACCTCCATGTTTGATTCTCGATAGATATGTGTGTAGTTGATAGAAGAAAATGATTTGTTGAGTTCCTTGATCCTGTCTTTCAAGCATTCTAAAGCATTTACCTGCAATTTCCCTTTGTCATTTAGCCAGACAATTATTATTCTAGAGTCTCCAAATACATGCATATCAACAATATGTAGCCTAGATGCAAGTGTGAGGGTGGCCCAGACTCCAATTAGTTCTGCTCTAGTATTGGCGCCTGCACCGCAGTTGAAAGTCCATTTGTACATTGTATTCTCATTGATCCTAATCAAACCCTCTGCTCCATTGTGTTGTCCATTTGATTGGGCTGCTCCATCAAACCAACCCGCTATCGCTGAAACTTGGAGAGAAATCTTGAGGAGTCTTTGGGTTGGCACTTTTTGAGTAATTGTTGGTCTATTCAATCCTCCAAGGGTCTTGTACACTATAGAGCTGATAGATGGGCTCCCATTTTCAAAAATTTCCTATTGCGTTCCAACCAAATGTGTCAGCTAACAATGCAAGGCAGAGTAGGGTACTTAGGCACCTTCTTTGTCCAACAATCAAAAAATTCAATTAAAGAGTTCCCCTCCCAAAGAGTCCTTAAATTAAGCCATCTTAGAATTTTGTGCCATACTTGTTGGGTAAAATAGAAATTAACCAATATATGATTAACTGTTTCAGGTTCCTTTAGACATAAATGACAAATATTGGGTCCTTCCCAACCTCTACCTTGTAGATTATCCCAAGTAAATATTTTGTTTTCCATAGCTAACCAAATAAAAATTTTAATTTTTAGAGCTAGATCCCAATTCCACAGTTTTCCCCTCCATCTTGTAGTTATCTGCTGCCAGATTTTTGTAGCTATGGCCCCATAAACATTTTTGACCAGAAGTAAACCTAACTTATCACCCCCAATCTAGTGTAGTTCATCAGTAATGTCCTGTAGCTGGGTACCTGACCCAACTAAAGCCCTGCAATAATGATCCCATTCGATTGCCAAAATCCCAGTGAGGCCAAGTTCTACACTATCTTTCCACTGTGAGAATATTGCCCTTGGTCGAGTGGCTCCTCTAGCCTGAAAGAGGTAGCTTATGTTCCTTTGTTTTAAAAAAATAATAGTTCTTGTGACAAGAGAGAGGAGTTCCCCAATCCCAGGATCAAATCCTTTCCTATTAAGACCGAATGACCAGTCCTAAGCTTCCAACTCAACCAATGTGTTATAATATGCAAAGACTTTAATAAATTTTTCCAGATCTGAGAAGTAGTAGTCGATCTATGTGAAGCTGACCTGAGCCAAGTAGCTACCGAGCAGTGTGGGAGACATTTTTCCTTTATGACTCTATGCCAGATCCTGTCCTTCATCAGCGCACACCATAGAGAGTTTTCCGCCAACACTTTATTAAAAAGGAAGATATTCCGCAAACCCCAACCTCCTAATCGCTTTGGTCTTGGAATAAAATCCCAACTACATAGATGTATATGTTGCTTTTCACTACGTCTCGGCCAAATGAAAGTAAAAATTATTTGTCTAATCTTGTTGAGAATAGAAACAGGAATAGAAGCCAAAGCCATCCAATACACAGGTTGACTTTCTAAGACAACTTTAATAAGAACAAATCACCCACCTAGTGAAAGCCATCTATTACACCAGTGACCAATCCTTTTTTCATATTTCACAATTAACCATCTCCAGTCTTCAACCTTATAATTACCAGTCTTTAGAAAATAGCCGAGATATCTAAAACCTTCGAAGAGTTCAACAAAATTATAAGGGAAAGCAGCTTTAAAATTTTCTAAGTCCTCCCCTTGTAAACCCAGATAATGAAAGATTGACTTTGTCATGTTAACCAACATACTCGACACTCTGCAAAAGATCTTTAGAATGTTTTCAATCTCCCTCCATTCCTGTAATGCAACTTTAGTCATTATAAGTACATCATACACAAAGAAAAGATGGAGGATCTTTACTAATTTGGAGACCTTCACACCAGTGAACTTCCCTTCTGCATGGCCTTTCTTTAGAAGCATAATAAGACCTTCCATCACTAAAATGAACAATAATGGGGATACATGACATCCTTGTCTCAAACCTCTGCCACTCTGGAAGAAAGAAGTAGTCTCCCCATTTATCAGAACCACAAAAGTCGCACTGATCACACAACTCATTATCCACTTGGTAGGGTCAATCTTAAAAAATCCCAGTTAATACAATCATATGCCTTCTTTAGGTCAAGTTTCAAAATTAATGCCTTCAAGTTTTTCAACTTAATGTTATGCAAGCATTCATGGGTTGTACCAAATGGCATCCATGATATGTCTCCCTTTTAAAAAACCCAATTGCTCACTAGATAAAGTTCGGGAGAGAATAGGTTTAATCATATTTGCAACAATTTTTGCTATAAGTTTGTAACATAGATTATACAAAGCTATGGGTCTGAAGTCGCCAAAAGTGGAAGGTTTGTTGACTTTGGGTATGAGAGTCAAAAATGTCGAATTTATGGCTCTTACCACTTCACCTCTGATCCTGGAGTCCTCAACCACCTCCAACAACTCATCCCCAATCAAATCGAAGAAATGAATGAAGAACTCGATCTTCCAACCATCAGGTCCTAGACTTTTGTCCTTTGCAAAAGCTTTGAGGACTTCCCATAACTCCTCCTTAGTACAAGGTCTTTCAAGAAGTATAGTTTCCTCCTCCTCGACTAATCAAGGGTAAAGACTGGCTACAAAAACCTGATGATTAATATTAGAAAGACCCGACTCCTCGAAGAAACTTTTGTAAAATCTGTTTGCCTCTTTTTTAAGATCCTCTTGTCTAGTAAGAACCTCCCTGTCTTCAGCCACAACTTCCCATATATGTTTGTTGTTCCTTCTAAAACTAGAAAAATGATGAAAGGATTTCGTATTTTGGTCCCCACNTTTGTAAAATCTGTTTGCCTCTTTTTTAAGATCCTCTTGTCTAGTAAGAACCTCCCTGTCTTCAGCCACAACTTCCCATATATGTTTGTTGTTCCTTCTAAAACTAGAAAAATGATGAAAGGATTTCGTATTTTGGTCCCCACATTTTATCCAAATTGCTCTGCTCCGTTGTCTCCAAAGTTCCTCTTCTGTCAGAAGTAGAATATTTCGCTCTTCCTCTAAGGACTTTATGTGGTTGTCTACCTCTATTCTCCTTGCTCCCCATGAATTCTCCTAATATGAGACCTGGAGATCCTCCTCCAACTTATCTAATTTTAAGTTTTTCTGCAATCTCTGTTGTTTTGCCCATATTTTGATCCTTTGTTTCAAACATTTCAATTTCCACACTAGTCTTCTCTGTACCCCTGATTCTTGTAAGAATTACTGATCATTGCAGGCTTCATGTACTATTTGAAAAAAAACAATTTCCTTCAGCCACGTCGGATTTAATTTGAAAGGGTAAGTTGTCAGATGAAGAGTGTTTTCTATCTGTAGGAGAACATGAGCATGATCCAAAAGAAATGGATATGCAACCCAAGACCTATACCTTCCACATAGGTTCACTAGATCTTCATATATAAATACCCAATCCAGCCTTTTTGAGATACACTCAACTCCCATTCTTCCATTTCGTCAAGTAGGAACTACTTTCTTAGGGAATATATCAACAAGCCTATTTCTTTGAAAAATGGCTTTAAAATACCTCGCCGACTCGTCCAGGTGTGTTGTATCTCCCCAAACCTCATTAGCATTAAATGTGAAGTTAAGATCCCCTGCCACTATTAGATTTTTGCAAGCTAGCAAACCCCTATCAAACACCTTGTCCCAAAAGGATATTTTGTCTGAGCATGGACCGTAAACATTTAATAGAGAGAGCAACATTTTATTTTCACAAGTTCTTGTCAAAAGAATACCACCACAACTTAGGTAAGGAACAAGATCAAACTTAAAAGGATCCCAGGTCACCAAGAGACCCCCAGACTTGCCAACTGAGTTAACCGCACAAACTAACCACATAGGTTGAAAAGCATTCATGAATAATCTAGCCTTCTTTTCATCAACCAAGGTTTCTTGCAGAAATATAATATCAGGATTAGTCCTATCTACGCATGGAAGCAACTTTTAGGGTGCCCCCCACCCCTCTGATATTTATGGAGAGCAAGATCATGAATTTGTCCTGGCTAGGGATTTCATGCCTCTAAGCGCCCCATTTTCAGTGAAGTTGGTGGTAAGTGTTACAAGATTAGTAGTAACTGTATCTGCTTTTTTGCAGGCACTCCCGGTTTTAATAGGAGAGATCTCAATGCCCAAACCCCTCGACCAGGTAAATTCCTTCCCAGATCCCTCACTAGACCTATCACACAATCCAATAGCTCCAACTGACCCATCTCTTCTAAAACCGAGCTCCCCTGATAAGTGGGAATAGGCATCGATGACAGAGTCTCTCTATAAGTAGGGACCAAAGTATCCAAAACAACACCCAAATAGATTTCTCCTAGCTCAGGGTCCCTAAAATCAGGCAGGATACCACTTCCACCCACAGGTTCGCTATTAAAACTCCCTACAACACTAGCATCCTCAATCTCAACTGAAGTTTTTACTGGTAAATCAGAACTGACCCCTCTAGGCTCAATAGACGTTCCCCTTTCTTTCCGAGAATCCACAAGCATTGACAAGGTAGTATTCTGATCCCCCCCCCCCCTACCAGATAGGATAACTCAACACCAGGTGTAAAAAAATCAACTCTGTCTGACAAATTCTCGCAAGGAGATGCCTGTGGATTCCCCGCTTCCAAAACAGATGTGGAGTCCAGAGCATCACACTCCCATGCCAACAACGAAAAAAAGAGCGGGGCATAATGTTTTTAACTTACCCGACACAGTATCCAAAAGCACTGTCAGTCTATCCTCCTCTGCTGATGGGAAATAAGCTTTGTTTTCATGAGAATCCACTCCTGGAGAGGCTTCTCGTGCTAATTTTCTGAGCATGGAGGCTTTTGACTCCTCCTCCTCCATCACACCCAAACAATCCCTTCTCAAATGTCCAGTCCTTCGACAAGAAGATCATCTAAAATGTATACCAAGATAATCTAGCCTTTGAGTCACAATATGACCCCTCCATTCTATTTCTAAGGACTCCAATAACCCCGAATGTATATCAATCTCAACTAGTACCTTACCCAATCTCCTGTCTGGGGCCTTTATGGAGTGTTTATCAATTTTTATAAACCAACCGAGCTCATTACCAATGGCTTCCAATGCCTTTGCATTCCATAGCTGTAATGACAACCCTGGTAACAGAACCCACAGATGACGGAACTGAAAATAATCAGATGCAGGGTCAAAGCAAACCCTCCACCTTTTTAACATCAGACTGCTTCCATCTAAGACCCACAGCTTATCCAATATCATCAGGGTATCTTCCGACATTCTGAAAAGAAAACCAAACCAACTTTGCGACAAGAACAACGCTTTTGATGCTAGCCCAACAAAGGAACCCAAGTAGTCATTACCCATGCAGGTAGTGATTGTTTGCAGAGAGAGCGATAGGAAAGCCAACCCACAGATTACAACTTTCCTCAAGTCCAACATTTGCAACCAAGACCATCTTTTGTTTAGACCTATTCGGTTTCCACGGTTTTTTTGTGCTTTTGCCACCTTGTGCTCTATGCACCTTCATTTCCGGATAAGTACGACCAACAGTCGACCCTACAAATGCCGCACCACTGGCTTGGTCCTCTGTAACTGTGTTCTGGCTTTGAGAGGCACCTCCAGGTAACCAGAATGTTGAAAATTGGACATTAGAGACGAAAAGGTCGCTAACTACCGGAGGAAGCTTGGATAACAGAGCCTTGTCTGCTTGTTTCACAATAATACTGTCAGTACCTGTACAGTGCTTGTCTGCCGAGGCGAATAAATCGACTCTCTTCCATAGAGCCTCGTCAACCGCACCCATAAGTGCGCTGATCTCAGCTTCCATCCGGAAGCTTCTAAAACGCTAATAACTAGCTGCCACCTACACCGCAGAACCCCCCTCACCCGTAAAATGGCGGCCACGATAAACAAGAATTAAAGAACAACATTAAGTTACCCGTCTAATCTCAGAATGAAAAGACGTGCACAGTGTGACAAGTAGCTGTACTGAAACTCAGGCAGATAAACGCTAAGGCCAAACTGCCTAACCTATATAAGGAGAAAATGCCACCTAACAACCTAGCCAAGAAGCACAACTTCCGAATTTATACTAAGCGCACTTAGCAGACCACCAGTTTCGACTGTGCCCCCCAACCGCCAAAATAGGAAGTTGAAAGCTTCCTTTAGCCCCCTGTCCACCAGTGAACATAGTTGCAGGAGTCTCAAGTCCCCCGTCCGCCATTGATGGTAGTTGTAGGAGTCTCAACTTTTAGATATCTAACAAAAAAACACCTTTACTTAAAATCAACCTAAATATACATCTGAATAGAAGTTCAAAAAACCATACATTAATGACAAGGTATTCCCACACCTTGTGGATGCGAATACTAATTTTTTTCTTACCAAATAAGCATGGGATACAAGGAAAATATATGGCCCCATTATTTTGGTGATTTTTAAGGATGAAAATTTATCTCAAAATGTAGAAACCTTGGTGAAGCTTACTAGTCCTTAATATGCTATGCAAATTATCAAATGTTTGGCTATATTTTTGTAAAAATATTCAAAATTCTAAGGATTTTATATATTTTCTATAAAATTTGGGCTATATTTAAGGTAAAATATTTTTATTATATAGAATTTAGGGTAATCACTTTTAGAAAAACATGGAAATTGAAAAATCGTTTTTTTAAAAAAGTATGGAAAATTAGCCAATAGTCTATATATAGCTCCTAAAATTTTCCCATCATCCAATCAAAATCCACTCAGAAATTTTAAATGGATATAAAATTGTGATATTAGCAATTGCAAACTATGATGTTAAACTAAATCAGACTTTAAATCTATTCAAATACTCAAAACTGAAATTTGAACAATACAAATGACTGATTTCAGCAATTCTTCATGTACCATATTTAGGCAGATAAGTTTTGAGGATGAGCAATATCCAACCTGCTACACAGCATTTAACGCGACAGGTGGATTATAGACCATCTAATCTGAAAACAATTAGGATCTGAAAACCTATAATCCACCTCCACCTGCTGCAGCATTCAATGCTGGATATCAGCCGCCGGTTTTGAGTGCCTCGTATCAAACATCTACCAAATATAACGGAGCCACATAGTCACCACCAAAGTCGTAGCTGTAAGGCCGGAGGAGATCGGGGCAAAACCAAAACCAGGTCGCTAATTTACAGATCTGGCTAGTGACCTACCACTACAGGACAAGCAACCTCCAACACTGAGTTAGTCTTTGAGCCCCAACTCAAATTGCCCACGTCATCCGTCTCCACGTCGTACATGAGGCCGTTGAAGGTCCGTGAAAGCAAATGTTTCTTCCGCCACGTGGAAAAATCTGACCCGTCAGACAAGCACCATATCGGACGGCAGGAGAAGGAGAACAATGAAGGTTCTGGAAAGATCTGGTAATTAGGGTTAGGGTTAGACCCGCTGCCTCTTGACCTTATTTATGGTATTCAAGGTTGCCATTGAATACCAAGGTAGTAGGGGAGAGATTCTGCTGCTCTGCCTTTGAATCGTAGATCCTCTGTTTTGTTTGTGTGTAGATCCTCTGTTATCTTTGTGGTGTTGCATCGCTCTCTGAAATAGGGGCTAGTATTTTCTTC
>ML795332.1:15858-46765 GCA_009831015.1 Picea engelmannii
TATTTGGTTCTCGCAAATGACTTTGGTAGTCTTTTAGTTTGGCCTTGCATCATACAGAGAAATTGTAAGCATGGATGATCATAATAGGGAAAAATAATGGGCACTTGAGTCCTTCTTTAAAGAAATTATGAGGTAGGGGCGGCAGGTGCGGGGGGGTCTCTATGATCCCAAAGGAAGTAAGGTTTTCTACTATGCCCCGGGGATTGGAAATGTCTCAAACAATCTTGTTGATGCTTACTCATTGTGGCGAGGTCTCTGCATCGCAAAGGAAGAAGGTATTAGAACATTAATAACATTGAGGGAATCTATGTTAGTTATCAAGGCCATGATAGATCTAGCTAACCCAAGGGGGGGGGGGTAACAAACTGAGCTCACTCATATCAAGAAACAAAAAAATCCTCTCCCAATTTGACAAGGTTTTATTATACCACATAAAAAGAGAGTTGAATGCAGAGGCAAACCATTGTCACAAGGTGGTCTCTTCCTTAGGCTCAAGAATATTAATTAAAAATGAGGTTAGTTGCCTTAGCCCCATACGATAATGCATTTAATTGCAACATTTTCAACATGCACTCAATTACAATAAATACCTAGTTCAACAAAGTGGGAAGGACAATAGGTGACCTCCACAATTCTCACACTTGGTTCGTATGGCTCCATTTGAGGAAATTCAATGCATAAGATTGAACACTTTACTGATATGTGGGATATTTTCGACAATGTGGCTCACCTGGGGTTCTTATATGGTGGATTCAACTTGGAATTTTTGGAACAAGTTATATGGAAGTGAGTCTAGTCGAGCATTAGTAGATTTTGAAGGAATCTGGTGCGGGATCAATGCGTCTTCTGGTGGAAATGTGCAGAGGTGTCCATGGGGGGTGGATTTGGGTCGTGTCGAGACTTAAATGTAGGTAACTCCTTTTGCTCTGGTCCGACAAGCCTTGGTCTCTCGGTTCCTCTTCTCAGTGCCCATTTCTATTGGTTTTTTTATGACCTAGTTTGGTTTAGAAAAGATACAATTCCTCTACTTCTTTTAGTTTTTCACAAAGTTGAAATTGAATTTTTTTCACTAGGGTCCGTCCAACACGGTATCTTCCCCTTAAGTTTCTTTGGGCAAGGTTTTTTTAGATTCAATCATGGATAACCCGGATTGGAAAGAGATTCGACAGATTCTCAGTGGACATGAAGAAATCACTCAGGCCAACAATAGTACTCTCATGCACATTTCCTAAAAAATTATAGAGTTAGAGCAGGCCAACATCACGAATACCGCCAACATTATGAATCTCCTCATTCTCTAGAAAAACATATAGATTCATTGGAATTTGAGTGTAACAAATTATGTTCTTTGGTTCTCTCTCAGTGTTTGGATCCTCTCTCTCTAGCTTCCAACAACCATGGTTCTAGGAATTCATTGCATGCAAAATTAAGGTAAGACAAAATTGTTTGCCATAATCATGATCCCATGGAGGTTGAAGAATTAGGCTCCCATCATTCCTTAGAGAGGAGGGAAGCTCAAGACAATGTCCACCCCGGGATGTATTTGAATGTTTTTCTATGCTATAAGTTTTTGGGTAAATTTGTCAAGCAAGTGACCAATAACAATACCTAGAACTCTTGTTTGGAGAAGGATTTAGAGTATATGGTAGTTATATTAAAATCAAGTACAGTTTTTTGCAATCTTTGAACTTTCTGAATGTAACTGCTACTAGTCTTGGCATAGACATAACCTTCTTTTAATGAATATATACTTTTATTTCGGTTAAAAAAGAAGAAACAATTATGAGATAAATAACTCATGCTTGCACTCATAAAACTTATTTTCATGTTAATTCAATTGGCAACTATCTTTGAACTCTGAATATAGAGAATGGATATGTATGCAATTCAAAGTAAACAAAATACAACACTTGTTTTTACTTTTTGTTTTGTAGTATTTCCTCACCGTTAATAGCACTCTCATTTTTCGTAATGAACCATGTTGATTAAAATTCTATGTTAGTAGTTAATGGGTTATTCATAACAATATTCACTTGTTCTAACATTAACAATAAGCATTGTAATAATCCAATTAATGGTCCTACTCAAGCATGAAATCCTCCTTCTCAATATAGCCTTTCATATTTGTAAAGAGCCACAAACCTACACATAGATTGGAACACATAAAATTCCATACATACATAGTCATACGCAAATAAAAGTGCAAGAACATAACCTTAAGATGGTTTCACATGTTAATTTTCAGAGCCATCCATGAAAATATAAAATAACATGTGATTAAATTTTCTTGTGTACTAAGTTACGGTCACTCATGATAAGGTAAGTAGTTTCTTGTTCTCCATGCAAAGTATGCCATAGTCTACATTAAACTTATACTATATGTTCAAAAACTACCGAAAAACCCCCTTTTCCATATTATCTTATTTGGAAGTAAATATTGCTAGTATTTTTAGATGAGATCTTTAGAAAATTGATATAAGTGGGTTTTTAATGGTTGAAACTTCAATAATTGAAAATATTTAATGCTAACTTCTCGAAAATCGATAAATACCACTGACCTTCACTGACCTTCCATTGCCTTTTAATTTAATAACTTTTTTCTAAAGCTTTATTAGAAAATAAATAATACTTTTATTATACATATTTATATTTATCTTATCTCCGTATAAGTTTTGGTAGAAAATCTTTTAACACATTCATTTTCTATCTAAAAACAAAATCCCATTCATTTTCCATCTAAAAACAAAATCCCTCAACAACATTTAATGTTGTTGAACATCAAATCCTAAACATTTGAACATCATAACCACGATGAACTTCATCGTTCGCTCTCCCCTTATGCTAATCTAATTCTTATATCTCAATCAATCTACATGGTCAAAAAAGTGTGGTAATCTTGTAAAGGTTTTAATCACCACCAAATTTGAGTTTACGTAGATGAATTACATAAATATTTAATGTATTAACTCATAGGTAATGTATGAACTCATAAACTCATAGTTAGTGATTAGAGAAAGATTTTATGAATTTAATTTTAATTATTATTGAATTTTGAATTGGGATTCAAACAAAATTTAATTATTTAGTAATTAGAATGTGGTTTAATATTAAATTGATGAAAAATTAATCTCATTAATACAAATTTAATTTCAACGCACTTAATAAATATAAAAACACACTTAAAAAAAAAATATAAAAAACAAAAAAACATAATACAATGTCTAAGAAAAATGGCCTCCCTAATAATAAATATAAAAAAAGATTATATAAAAAATCCAAAGAAAAACATAATACACTCTGCATATTGTAGAGTGTAAGAAAAATGGTTCCCCTAACAAGAAACACACTCTCAACGTTGATTAGTTATCCCTCTCACCGAATATCCATTGTTTTAGTTACTTATAATTTACTCTTTACTCATTGATTGTGAAATGACATAGATTCCAAACCAAACTAAAAAAACAAACTTTGTTTGTCCTCGTCTAAAAGAGGAATGACAATTTGGCCCCACAAGAGTTAAGGATTCACTTCATTGTTGAAATTAAAGAGTTTGGATGTACTAAGGTTTTAGTACAAGGGCCATACGGTTGGAATTTTCAGCATCAGATTTTTTGAGGATGACATTTCCTATGTTTAGGAAAATTATAATTTTTAATTTTACATTTTATATGAATTATCATTTTACATTAACATATATAAATATTTATTTTAATATTAAGGTATGAAATTTATAGTAATAATAATAATTTATATTTAAGGTCACGTTTAAGTTAGACACTAAATTGATGTATGAGACTCCTTGTTTGTGGGATAAGGTAGTGACATTGTTGTGGTTTAACAATAAAGACGGTAACATGTAAGGCACCCACCAAGATTCAATTTTCTTAGAGATATAAATAAATAATGAGGGCCACGTATTAGTTTTTGGTTATTTGAACAAAAATACCTTTGACAAGAGAACTTCGTTCACAAAAATGTGTGTATTCAATGGTTCATCCTTAAAGGTTTGTTTCACCACATGAACAGAGAAATTATAGTACTTGACCTCTCTAGGTCAATGGCAATGTTTTTCTTGAGTTTAAGGGACAACTTTTGAAGAAAAAAAAGATGAGTAATTAAGAACAAGACAATTAGATTTTGGGTATTAAGCATTTATAAGGTTGGATTCTTACTTACCTTCCCTATGTTTGTGTAAGCAGAATCCTCAAAATGACACTTTACATGGCACCGTGTTTAAGTGATTCTTTGACTAGTAAAAATTTGAGAATCACATTGTGATCCTTCTGGATGGTGTTCAACAACCTTCGTTATAGAAATAATGCTCATTGTTTACTAGTGAGTTAGTTTGGTCAAATTGACATTCCATTGGCAAAAAAGGCCTCTTCCAACCAAACATCCCATTTAATATTATCTCTCCCATCATTCCATGTTGTGCATATCTTTTAATAGCTTCTCACATATGACAATGGATTTGATACCAAGAAGCAATTGGAGAACAAAATACACAAGTGGATCGATTAAGTTATCGCACATAAACAAAATATTGTATCTTTTTGGGAACATCAATATTTGACATCAGGGATGGACTATTTATGATGGAGTTATGTGGTTATATTTTTTTAAATCACACGTCTCAACAAAATCATGGATCTTCCATGTTTTCTACAAAAATGTAAATTTTATCTCTTCGGATAAATAAAATTTGCACTTAGAAAAAAAAAAGTTATCACACATAAACATGAATAGAAATTAAACAAATAAGTACCTAAAGTAAATTTGAAAATGTAACTATGTTTACATCATTGCGTAAGTGTGATGTATAATGTTCTGTGAATTGCCAAGGGCACTACCTCCTAGACCTTGCAAGAATAACTGAACCTTCACTCCGTAAATGAAATTAAATACCATGAATAATATAATTAAAAAAGCTAGGACTCGAAATCAAATTTTTATAAAAAAGTGAAATTAATGGGAGAAATATTACGTAAAACTTAAGAATTGACTTCGTTTTCTAACAAAATTTACTGATTTTATATTTAACACATGTTGCTTTAAAGAGTCCTCATCTAATCAAATCTAATCAAGTTGAGAAAAAGCCACCGATTTACCAAGTCAAAGCAAACTTGTTTTGAAGTTGCGGTCCAACTATTTACTTACACATTTTATAGGAACATTTAAAAACATAATGGTCCAATTATTGAGTCGCACATTTCATACAAACATTTAAAAAAATGTTAGATTAGATATTTTTATGGGAATCGTGTTAATTTAAAGTTCTATCCGTGGATTTTTTGAGGGTATATTTTCCTCGGCTGACGTGGCCTAAGGCAATCAACTAAGCATTCAATTATGGGTTTATGTGATTTGTAGACATGACACGTAGTTTAATGAGAAGATGGTTCAATGCTCCACTCAACCTATTAAACTTTTTTGTGGTCAATTCTACTTTTACATTAATTGATATATAGGTCGTTTATCATTTAACTCGTGTATTTAAGGTATATAGGCCGTTTATCATTTAACTCGTGTATTTAAGGTATATAGGTCGTTTATCATTTAACTCGTGTATTTAAGGTAATAGTCAATATATAAAATAAAAATAAAATAAGGAAGAGTTGCACATGAGGACTCAAGAGTCCTTGGGTTTGCCTTTTAAGTTATATATATATATATATATATATATATATATAATTTTATTTTTATTTAGATTTAACCACGTGGATGCAAATTTTTTTCACTGATGGCATCCACAATTGCATTTGCATTGGAGTAGATTTTGAAACTTTGATAGTAACATCTAACACTTAATATGGAATGCATCGATGTATTTGAAAATAAGCTTGAGAGATTAATTCTCATGAAATTTAATTAGACAAACTACATACTCCGTGTTGTTTATGAACTTGTTTGCTTTAATGAAAACTTGATCAGGCAAATTGCATACTCCACATTGTCTATGCACTTTGCTTTAGTGAATTTGCACAAAGGAATGATTAATAATCTACCAACCTTCTGGATCTTGGAATTTGCATAAAGGAATGACTAATAATCTATCAACTCTTTGGATCTTGGAATCCTTTCATTGAATTGAATAAGTATTTGTTTGTATATTCTTTTCAAGGTTTAAACTTGTGTTTCCTTTTAAAAGATGGTCTTCATGCACATGGTTTAGAATATTTAAACAAAAATCTTGTAGTAACTTATCATGAGGAGGGTGTTGTTTAGAATAGTCACAATGGCTTATAGCTTCTCAATTGTTGCAACTAATGTAATAACTTGAGTAGAGTTCTAACTAGAGTGCCTCAACTTGAGGGAGATTCACGATGACCCTATCGCTACTTTATAGAACTCAAATTTCATAAACGAAATAAATAGTAACTGCCATTTTTATAGTTTTTTAATTCTTGTTGTTTGTTTTAGAAACATTTCTCTTTTATATGAATTAGGGCACAACCTTGAAAAGGTAAGATTGTAATATTCCAGATATAAAAAGTATGCAGAACAAAAATAAAATGCTAGAAATGGTAGATAAACAACAATATAACCAGAACAACACCACAATAACATTGAAATGATATCAAAATAACACCAGAAAGAACACTTTGATTCTGAGAGCAATGTTCATGGGCCTCTTCGAGGGGGCAACCTTCAGTCGAGCAAAGCTCTATTACAATACTATCCAAGCTAGGGTTCTCATACCCTCGACTCCTATTTATACTAAATATGTCTATCAAAAGAACCATCTAGAGGAAGATCCTTCTAGAAGCGAAAGCTTCTATTAGGTCTTCTTACATTTGGCTTATTCTACCTTATTACAAGGCCTTATTAATATTGACCTTTATTACATCCAAATATATTGTTCTACCTACATGAGGGGTTAGGTCCCTAATATGTCCTCCCCCTTAAAAACAACCTTGTCCTCAAGGCTTAAGATATGGAAATTGCTGCAGAATGGTAGTTGGTTCCCAAGTGGCATCTGCTGGAGTTGTATCTTTCCATTGGATTAACACTTCCTTGATGGTTCGTTGATGCAGGTGACGCTCACGATGGTCCAAAACTGCTTCTGGCTGTAGCCAAATGGATCCTTCTTCGTCCAATTTGGGAAGGTTGGTTTGAATTTGGCACTTAGTTCCAATCACCTTCTTTAAGCATGAAACATGAAAAACAGGATGTAGCTTCAAATGACTGGGCAAAGCTAACTGATAGGCCACTTGTCCCACATGCTTGAGAATGATATAGGGACCATAAAATTTAGGCGCCAACTTCTGACAATGGTCGACCTTGAGGGAATTTTTCTTGTAAGGTTGCAGTCGAAGAAACACCTGATTCCCTTATGCAAATTGACGTTCAAAGAGACCTTGATCTGCTTGTTGCTTCATGCGATTCTGGGCCATGACCAAATTCTCTTTGAGGGTATGGAGAATAGCCTCTCGAACTGTAAGCGTTTGGTCAACCACCTAAACATGCGAGACACCTGGTAAATATGAGAGAATTGAAGGTGGTTTTTGTCCATATACCGCTTCAAAAGGAGTCATGTGGGTAGTTGTATGGTATGAAGTGTTGTACCGCCATTCAACTATGGGTAACCATTGAGCCCACTGAATTTTATTTTCTGATGCAAAACACCTCAAATATGTTTCTAAACACTTGTTGACAACTTCAGTTTGACCATCAGTCTAGGGATGATAAGTTGTGCTGAGATGCAATTGGGTGCCTTGTAGTTTGAACAGTTCTTGCCAAAAATTGCTGGTGAAAGTTGGGTCGCGATCATAAACAATAGAACGCGACATGCCATGAAGCTTGAAGACCTAATCCATGAAAAGTTGAGCCACAGTGGATGTTGTAAATGGGTGTTGAAGAGTACAGATATGAGCATACTTGGAAAGGCAATCAAATACCACCATGATGACTGATTTATTTCCCAATTTAGGTAAGTCTGTAATAAAATCCATAGAGATATCCCTCCAAATAGCAGGTGGAATCGGAAGTGGTTGCAGTGTGCTAGGAGATTTGACTATTTCACCCTTGTTTCGTTGACACACATCACATTCAACTACAAAATTACGACCGTCTTGTTTCATGCCATCCTAGAAAAAAGAACGTTTGACCCTATCATAGGTTTTGGTGAACCCGGAGTGCCCAACTATGGGTGTAGCATGAAGCTCAAAAAGTATCATGGATTTAAGTTTTGATTGTTTACTTAAATACAAATGGCCTTTGTATCGAAGCTCATCATGGAGCCAATAGTACCTTGGAGAAACTGGAGAATTGGATTGCAATAGTTGTATCAGATGGGAACTTTTGGGATCGTGTAGCCATTACCAGCGAACGGCTTGGAGCCAGTCTGGTATAATGAAGGAGAGAGAAAAAAGGAATCATTCATCTTCATATTTTCGGGAAAGTGCATCCACAACCACATTGTCTTTGCCTTTCTTTTAAATGATCTCATAATCATATCCAAATAACTTAATCACCCATTTTTGTTGCTTTGAGGAGGATATGCGTTGTTCCATAAAATACTTGAGGCTTTGATGATCTGTCTTAATCTGGAAGTGTTGCCCCAATAGATAAGGGCATCATAGATCGACGACATGCAGAATAGCCAACATTTCCTTTTCATAGATTGATTTTCCCAAATTTCGTGCAGACAATTGTTTGCTGGTAAAGGCCAAAGGCCTACCCTCTTGCATAAGAACAACTCCAATTCCTTTCCCTGAAGCATCACATTCTAGGACAAAGGTCTTTGTGAAATCGGGAAGGGCCAGGACTAGAGTGGTGCATATGGCCATCTTCAAGGTTTGAAAAGCCTAAGCAGTGGCAGGAGTCCAAGTGAAAGAATTATTTTTGAGGAGTGTCGTGAGAGGTGCCGCAATCTTTTCATAATTCTTAACAAACTTGCGATAATTACCTGTTAAGCCCAGAAATCCACGCAATCTTTTGAGAGTCTTTGGGTGAGTCCAGTCTTGCATAGCTTCAATCTTTTAAGGGTCCACCCTGACGTCGTCCTTGCTAACAAGATGACCCAAGTACTCGACTTCTGAGGCGCCAAAAGCACATTTAGATTGTTCATGAAAAGTTGGTGATGAGAGAGTAGATGGAGAACTCGATCCACATGAGCAAGATGGTCTGTCCAGGTTTTGCTATAGATGAGGATATCATCAAAGAAAACTAAGACAAAATGACGGAGAAAAGGGTGGAATACATGATTCATGAGGCTTTGGAAGGTGGAGGGGGTGTTACACAAGCCAAAGGGCATGACCAAAAACTCATAGTGGCCCTCATGAGTTCTAAAGGTAGTCTTAGGAATGTCTGCCTCTTTCATACGGATCTGGTGGTAGCCAGAATGAAGATCCAGTTTAGTAAAGAACTGGGCGCCACTCAATTCATCCAAGAGGTCATCAATGAAAGGAATGGGAAATTTGTCTTTAATGGTGAGTTTGTTGAGGGCGTGAAAGTCATGACACATGTGCTAAGAACCTTCTTTCTTTAGGACCATGACCATAGGAGAAGAGTAGGGGATCGTATTAGGGCGGATAACGCCTGCGTTAAGAAGTTCTTGCACCATTTTCTCAAATTTTTTTTTTTGGGGAAAAGGGGTGACGATAGGGACGGATATTGGGAGGAAGGCTTCCTGGTGCAAGGGGAATGGAATGATCATGAACACCACGGGAAGGAGGGAGTCCCTGGGGAGTGGAAAAGACCACTTGATGTTTAGAGAGGATGGATTGAAGGTCTTGCGGCACAAAGGGTGTCTCAGTTGCTTATATGGCATGGAGTTGGGAGATAACACCATAATGACCTTTTTTGAGAAACGTTTCCATGCGATGGGAACTAATGATCTCAGGTGAACCGACAGTGATGCCTTGGAACTTATATTGTCGACCCTCCTGGTCGAATTGCATGGTTAAGTCCTTAAAATCCATGAGAATGGGATCCAAAGTCCTTAGCCAATCTGCACCCAACACAATGTCACAACCGCCCATGCCGATAGCAAACATATGAGATTTCAAGTGGTAGTCACCAATTTGGAGACGTACATTTTCACAACGCCCTCCACATTTCATGGAGCCGTCATTGGCAATCATGATTTGGAAATTATTGACTGCATGTATATAGCAATGAGTTTTTTGGGCAATGCGATGATGAATAAAATTATGGGTGCTTCCACTATCAACAAGAATGATGAACTTCCTATGCTTGATGTAACCAATTAGCTTGAGGGTTTGGGGAGCAAAGAAGCCAATGAGAGCATTGAGGGAAATGACCGGTTCTATTTTGAGAGGGTATGAGGGAGGGGTTATGTCAGTGGTTTCAGGTGACTTAGACACAATGGGAGTTTCAACATCCTCTTCCAAAATATCCTCCGAGATGGCCATAACAAGATTTTGTTCCTTACACTTGTGGCCTAGAAAATATTTGTCATCACAATTATAACAAAGGCCTTTGAGTTGGCGTTCAGCCATTTCGGCCCTGGTCAATTTTTGGATCTTGAGTGGAGCAGAGGGGGTAGTGGGATTTATTGGTTTAGTGCGAGGAATAAAGGAGGGTTAGGTATTCGAGAGTTCTACAGATGAGGGTTTGCCCTGTGCTATAGTTCTCTAATATACGTGTGGGGTCCAACAGTAGTACTCGACCCAATATCTCAGGGCACTAACTATGGAGGCTAGACCGTGCCCTTAGCCGTACTACCTGACTACCCAGGTACTAGAAAGTATCTTCCCGAGTGATGTTCTCGATGGCACTATAGCAATCATGCGACCGATTGATTTATCTAAATATGGCTTTAGGAAATCTAGGCCGATTCGTACACAGGTGTTGTCTGATGTGCTACCACTCGAAGGGGTACCAACAAGGGTTACAAGGGTGGCCAACAGATGTGCGCTTAAGTACCACTTGTATTTGATGCGTGTATGAATCCCTCAACCGCGGGTTTATGCGCGTAACGACAGATCTTTGTGGCTTAAAGACGCCGGAATACGTCTCTACCTTGAAAAAAAAAATTAACCCACAATTTATGCCGAGGAAAGTGCTCTGATACCACTTGTAATATTCCAGATATAAAAAGTATGCAGAATAGAAATAAAATGCTAGAAATGATAGATAAACAACAATATAACCAGAACAACACCACAATAACACTGAAATGATATCAAAATAACACCAGAAAGAACACTTTGATTCTGAGAGCAATGTTCAAGGGCCTCTTCGAGGGGGAAACCTCTAGTCAAGCAAAGATCTATTCTAATAATATCCAAGCTAGGGTTCTCATACCCTCAACTCCTATTTATACTAAATATGTCTATCAAAAGAACCATCTAGAGGAAGATCCTTCTAGAAGCAGAAGCTTCTATTAGGTCTTCTTACATTCGGCTTATTCTACCTTATTGCAAGGCCTTATTAATATTGACCTTTATTACATCCGAATATATTGTTCTACCTACATGAGGGGTTAGGTCCCTAACACAGATACATCCAAAAATATAAAAAAAAGCATTTGTGCATGTAGATCATATCTAGACAAGATTTGAAAATTTCCAGATGATGCATAGAGTAATATCTAAGATATATGCATCTAGAACCTTCATTGTTTTATTGATTGACGATGTTCTTACTAACCTCCATTGGGTTCTTACCTACTTTCCCCATGGGTAATTAAGAGGAAGACAAATATTTTTCATTTATTAAGCGTTTATAAGGTTGGGTACTTATTTAAGTGTTTATTAAGCGTTTATAAGGTTGGGTGCTTGTTATCAAATCCATTGCCATTTGCAAGAAGTTATTAAAAGATATGCACAAGATGGAATGATGGGAAAGACAATATTACATGGGATATTGGTTGGGAAGAGAATGTGGAAGCTGATACACTTTCAAAAAAAGTTCTCCAGGTTCCGGAAGGGAGGATCCACTTCAACAAATGGCAGGATGGCCAGGAGGGCCCTCCTCTAACACTTCGACTTTACATTTGATATAGATAGTATTTGGGGATGTCTATGACTTCATTATATTTTTGAGTTATCTCTGGTTCTATTTTGTATACATGGATGTAGATATTTTGGACTGTACTATTGCAATTTTATTTGCAATTTTGGACTGTACTATTGCAATTTTGGACTGATACATAAGGGTAGAGACTGAATAGTATCTCCGAGTTTTTATATTCCATAAATTTGCAGTACATCTCTTCCTGTCTGTGATGGAGGATTTATACTTAGTTCAGGCCACTAGTTGGCACTGTATTTTGAACTCATGTACTCTCTTTGAGAACAACACATAGTAAATATATATTGAGAAATTTTCTACTAGAAAAAAAAAGGTTGGGTACTTACTTACCTTCCCTATGTTTGAGTAAGAAAAATCCTCAAAATGGTACTTCACATGGCATGATTTTCAAGTGATTCTTTGACCAATCAAAATTTGAGAATCACATTGTCTTCTTTCTTAATGGTGTTCAACAACCTTTGTTATAGAAATAGTGCCCTTTGTCTACCAATGAGTTAGCTTGGTCAGATTGAGATTCCACTGGCAAAAGGGTTTCTCCCAACCAAATATCCAATGTAATATTGTCTTTCCCATCATTCCATGTTGTGCATATCTTTTAGTAGCTTCTCGCAGATGGCAATGGATTTGATAGAAAGAAGCAAATAAGAGAACAAAATACACCAGTTGATTGATTAAGTTATGGCACATAAACATGAATATAAATGAAGCATATACTGAATAAGAGTACCTAAAGCAAATTTGAATGTAACTGTGTTTATATCATTGTGTAAGTGTGATGTACAATGCTCTGTGAAAGAAAGCTTGAGACAAAAAAGACAACTAACTAGCATTATGCCTTGCTTGATATCATATGTAGAATAAATATGAGCACACTTTTGTGACAAAAAGTCCATTCATACATTGGAGGAGGTTGGATTTTTTCAATATCAAGGGGGGATTGTTAATCTTCTTGGTGTGTTGCACATTGTTTTTTCCATGCATGTGCTGAATTCTATAATGCTATTGACAATTGTTGGCATTCATAGTGCATCTGTGGACCTAAAGGGTGAAGATGAAAATTGAATGTGCATGCAAACTGAAAAAATTGATGCATATAAGTATTCTCTATACTAAATGTAGTAGAGGTTTCGAAGCATTACTTCTCAACAAGGAGTTACCAAAAGCACTACCTCTTGAACCTCGCAAGAAATACTACACCTTTCACCTCAAAAGTGAAATTAAAGACCATGGATGATCTATTTCAAGGAAGTTGGGACTAGAGATCAAGGCTTTGTGACAAATGTGAAATTATATGTTGAATAACCTAATTGTACTTGGATCAAGAATAAACCTTGATACCCCTTACATTGAGGTGAAAAGGGACAAGGAACCCTAAAATATCCAAAGGCTAAATACCTCGTTCTCTTCGCATAGCAAAAGGAACAATTTACTTTGTTTTCAAACAAAATTTACTCAATTTTATGTCGAACACACGCATTGCTTTAAATAGTTGTAATGATGATGATTAACGTCCACTAGGACCAAATCGGTCTATCAGACCTTAAGAGAGTAAGGGATTACTTGCATTTCTTTAGAATTTTGTTTTGTGTTCGAAAAACATTAAGAGAATCTTTCCAAGATCACCATAGTTTTGCTGAGTTAAAAGGTTAGGGAGGTTGGTAGTGTGACAAATATTTTGAAATTGAGATCTAATTTGGGTATATGCTGGACAATCTAAGAGAAAGTGTTTTTCATCTTCAACCTTCTTAGTGTCACAAAGGTGACACAGTCTTTCATCCCAGGGCATTTTATGAATTGACCAGTGCCCAATTTCACTATGGAGCTCATGAGAATTTGTTTTTATCTATGTTTATTTTTTTCTTTACACTTGTCAAAACATAGAGATAATTTTGATCTTCTAGATTAGGGTTGATTACCTCCTTATAATACCTTAATTTTCTTTTTTCTTCTAACTCTTTATCACACCACATTTTCTCCTTAAATTTTGATTTAATGATATTTTTAATAGTATCCTTATTCTGCAAAATGGTCTCTTCCATGATTCCCCGATGGCTTAGTAAGGCTGTGCATCTTTATGCCAACCCCGCTTGAGTTGAAGGTGGTTGCAACTGGAATTGGAAGCAATTTTAGGAAGCCTCTTGTCTTCCATGTTGTTTAACTTGTTCTTATACATTAGGTATCTATACATAACATGCTCTCAATGGGGGAAAGGCTTGCCTCTAAGAGGAGGATGGGATAGGGCGTATTCCCTTTAATTTTGAGATTATAGGTTATTAAATTCTTTTGGATCCGCTCTATATTTCTCCAAGATTCACGAGAGATACTGCATCCCAAGACTTCACATCCATATAGAATAACATGCGTACCAAGAGTGTCAAAGAGGAGTTTCTTCTTATCCCATATCCAAAGATTGATCGATTCACAATTGTTTTCAAGCCCATAATAAGTTTTCCATCCCCCAATAACCCTTTTCTCAATGTTATAATTCCAGTTGATCTTGTGGTGAATATCGATTCCAAGATATTTGTATGAAGTCACTTCCTCCAAGTTGTTGTTATCATATATGAAGGTATCACAAGTGGTCTTATTGGATTTAATGATTGTGACCTTAGTCTTGTCAGTATTAACAATCATACCCATATTGGAGCAAAAATCCTTGAGGATTCTTAGTTGCTTTCCAAGATCGTGGGGACTCCTCACCATAAGAACGACATCATCAACATAAAGAAGAAGATTGATGACTATACCAGTGAGAGTAGGGCTAACACAACTTGCTTCTTCAAATCAATCTTCTAACTTGTCAATGTAAATGCCAAAAAGGGTAGGAGACAAGAGACACCCTTGCTTGACTCCAATATTGTTGTTGATTTCATTCGACCAACCCTCAATGTTCTTAAACTTGGCAATAACATTCTCATACAACCTTATAGCAACAACCCTCAACTCAAAAGTCACTTTTATCTCTTCCAACCTATCCCAAAGGTTTTTCCTGGGAACAATGTCAAAAGGTTTTCTAAAGTCAATAAAACAACAAAAAAGATTGGTTTTAGTATTGCATAACTCCTCTGCAATGATCCTAAAGGTAACAAGATGGTCCATAATTGAATGATATCTCCTAAACCCAACTTGGCCTTTAGCTCTTTTACCGTGACTTTCTAGCCAAAGACTAATCTTCTTTTCCAAAATAATTCCAAATTGGGCTAATCATAATGGTCCAATAATTAGAGGGAACGTTTCTATCACCATTTTTAAAAATAGGAACAATGAAACTTTGCATCGAGGGTTTAGGAAAACCCTGCTTGACTACTAAATTGAAGTATGCGAAGGATGAAGATAAACCCTCCAATTTATAATCTAATACACTTGACTTGAGGAAAAGTTACCATATACATGTACAAAGCAAAACTTGTTTTGAACTTGTATTCCACTTATTTACTTACACATTTTAAAACATCTTTTAAAAACAAAATGGTCCAATTATTCTCACACATTTATTAAAAAAAAAAAGAAAAAAGAAAAAAGAAGGGTTAGATTAGATATTTTTATGGGAATCGTGTTAATTTAAAGTTCTATACGTAGATTTTTTTTTGGGTAGATTCTCATCAGCCATTGTTGACCATAATATATGCATGAAGAGGAATAAACTAATATGTGTTTTATTTAATTCTAAAATTTATCAATAAAAGTTTTGAGTAATTTTAATATAGTAATATTTTTTATTACAATTAAATTAAATTGTTTATAATAATAAATTGTTTTAAAAAATTATTTCACTTTATTATTTAAAAATTAATTCTAATTCTTCTGATAACAATATTATAAATAAATAATATAATTATATTTAATATAAATTTTCCAACATAAAGCTAATTTATTATGAATATGAGTAATTAACCAAAACATTAAGTTGAACTCTCTTACATCTTTTTCATTTAATCCCATTAAGTTGAACTCTCTTACCTCTTTTTCATTTAATCCCATCTATGAGCTTATTTCATAACATAAAAAAATGTTATAATATTCTAAGATTTGTTATAATATAATTTATGGGCATAGCACATGGTCTAATGATGGTTCAATTGTTCACTCCACCTATCAAAAATAGTTCACTCCACCTATCAAAAATATTTTCTCCACAACTCCACTTTTACAACCATTGAAATATAGGTCGGTTATTATTTACATCTTGTAAATAAGGCAATAAACTGATCTTTCAATTTTAAGCTTATGTGATCTGTGTACATGACACGTGGTTTAATGAGAAGGTGGTTCAATAGTCCACTCCACCTATTGAACTTTTCTGTCGTCAATTACTCCATGTCTTCACTTTAAAGTTAAGTTTTTTTTATATGTATCATGTCTTCACTTTTAAGTTAAGTTTTTTATATGTATTATTTTGTTTATTGTTTTTATTTAGATTTAACCACATGCATGTAGAAGTTTTTTCACTCATTGCATTCACGACCATAAGATGTGATTGTACTTCAACTACATTGTGGTATGTTGATGTTGAAGTGGTAGTTGTGCATTGGAGTAGATCTTAAGACTTTGTTAGTCGATTCTTAAGTCAAACATAATGTGTTAGATGCACTTGAAAAGAAGTTTGAGAGGCTAATTCTTTGAAAATAAGTTTGAGAGGTCAATTCTTTTGAAACATGATCATGAAAACTACATACTTCGTGTTGTTTATGAATTTATCTACTTTAGTGAAAAGTTGATTAAGAAAACTACATATTCCATGTTGTCTACGAACTTATCTGTTTTAGTGAATCTGTATGAAGGAATGACTAATAATCTACCAACCCTTTGGGTCTTGGAATCCTTCCAGTGAATTGAATAAGTATTGTCTTGTATATTATCCTCAAGGTTGAAAATTACGCATTTCTTCCTCTTGAAAGACAACCTCCATGGATAGGGTTTATAATCCTTAATAAAAATCTTATAGTAACTTGCCATGAGGAAGATGTTTCCTAGAACAAACATATTGTCTTACAACTTTTAGATTGTTGTGAACAATGGAATAACCTAAGTAGTGTTTTGACTAGAGTGCCTTAAGTAGAGAGATATTCATGCCGACCCTATCACTACTTTATAGAACTCAAATTTTAGAAAAAAAAAATAGTAATTGTCATTCTTACAATTTCTTAATTATTGTCATTTGTTATAGAAACATTTCCCTTTTATATGGATCAAGGCACAACTTTGAAAAGGTAAGATGTATCAAAAAATATATAAAAACACGTTTACACATGTAGATCGTATCCAAACAACACTTAAAAATTACCATTTATACATCAAGATGCATCCAAGATATACACATCTAGAACCTTCATTGTTTTATTGATTAGTGATGTAATGATAAGCAACAAATATGTGAGGCTTACTGTAGCACTGATAAAACCGATTGCATTAAAAACCAACAAAATGGGAATCATGGTGTTCTTATCTTCCACATCAACAATGGGTCACACTCTTCGTAACTTGTGGAAGCAACCATGCTACGGTCATCATCTTGGGCATAAGCATCAAGCAACAAATATCCAAGAAACCTTCAAGTGTGCACCATCCCAAGCATTAAAGCCAATGATCATGTCGCTTCCTAGGTTGTTTGCCTTGACAAAGTAATACAAACACATATTATAAATTAACCAAAACCTATACGTGGCAAAAAATGTATGCCATATTAAAATCCACGTGTCATATGTGTGTGGATACACACTCCTAGATTTGTGAAACTTGATCATAAATTGATGCATATTCCTATGATATTTCATGCTCCTACTAATTGAGCACATAGTTCATTCTTTTTAAGATCCATCTTGCTAGAAGTACTTACACCCACACTCGTGTGAATAAGATAAAGCCATGACATCTACACACCCTCCATCTGACAACATATCTTAATAATTACTAAACCATATATGTCCTTGGTGCAACTTCAACCAAGATGAGAGGTGTGCAAAATGAAATTTGCATTAACATGTCATGCCTTCAAGTGAGTTGTTAGAACATAAACTTGTTGTTCATTGGACATATTAAATAACACATGTAAATTAAATGAATTAGGATGCAACATTGAATAATATTAGGTCACTACAAAAGTAGATACATTCTTCAAGGCTCACATCCATTCCAACAATCTAGGCTAGGGGATATTCTAAATATGTCCCAAGGCACATGCCATAATCTTGAAGAAGAGTTATCCTTGAGATATAATCATGGTAGATTTACAGATAAGTGGCCTTTCATGCAATGCTCTAACATGTCGATTTACAAGTGTCATTTCATCTAGGCTTCACACGTCGATCTCATAAACATATTCTGCTTCTCAATTGGGGCATCCGTGTATCCGCGTGTATTTTTTCATTTGGTGGTAGGGACAAGATTAAGAGAAACATGGTCATAGGTTCCATCTGTTAGATGACGTTTGAAGTCATATTTTGTCAAGTAAACGGAGGATATGACTAGAAAGATAACATATGTTCTCTAGGCATTATCACCATGGAGCTTGCTCATGGTTGTGGAAATTTTATGCACTTAAACAATTAATGCAAAATTGAATTTTACCTTCTTCCTATAAGGTTTGTTGCATATTAGCCCTACAATTTTCAGCCTTTAGTACTGTTATAAATTATAGTATAAATCAACAGTGTAAAGATAATAATAATTCGATTTAAATAGCCCCAAACTTTTTGACAATTCAAGGACAAGAGATACCAAACAAAAATATAAGCTTCAACACCTTATAGGGAAGCTTATCAGCCAATAATCAGATCTGAAAATGCACTTTTATGGGAGTAATTACAATAGTGTAACAACAGTAAAATCAACCCCTTATATTATTCCTTTGATGTCAAATCAATTAATAATTTTCCCTTTTACTTATGTCCAATTAGAGAGACATAAATGGTTGTAAATACTAAAAGCATAAAGAACATTTATAGATGAAATTCAAATATAACAATGACACAAGATGTGGACAACTATAAACTTCATATATAAGCTCAAGATAAAGTACAAGTACATATCATAGCGTTCTCTCAAGGTTAGTGTAAAAAATGAACTATCCAAAAAATCCTAGCTACGGTAAATCATCAAATCCTTGTTCAACTAAGAAGATCCAAGTGCAAGAATGTCTCCAACACAACCTCCAAGGAAAGATGTTCCCCTCTTCTTTTCTTCTTCACAAATCCACCCTAGTGTTTTCTCTCAAAATCCTAATCCCCAATATCAAAGGAATAAACCCTAACCCTAGAACTCCAAGATGATCCAAGAAACTCCATGTAGAATAAGAAACCCTAGTGCTTCAAAAGAGTGAGAGAATACAAGTACAAGTGAAGACTTAAGTCTAAGAGATAGAGAGGAAGTGCACACTCTCTTTTGTCCACCACATCTCATCACAAGAGTGAATACACGTCAGTGAAATTAATATTATGTGGAAAGACTCTCTCCTTCCTCTATTTATATGAGAGGTAAGGGAGACCTACAATACTATGTGGGCCTAAGCCCTTATAAGCAACCTATGTGAGCCCTTGTAGGCCACACAAGTGAGATGTCTACTCTAGAGTACAAGTGTCATGCTCCAATGGTGATGCCATGCACAATAACAACTCCAAGGTGACATAAATGTGCAAGGAAAGTCCACACCACTCCATAACGAGCCTCCACTGATTCAATCTATCCTCTAGAGCAATGTACTCCACTAGGTCATCTACCCCTTGCAAGAACATTGTTGAAGCCCCATGCATCCTCGAGCCATCTTCAATCCTCCGAACAAGTAACCAAGCTGCCACATGTTAACTAGGACTTGAATCCATCCTCCATGATGCACAATGCTCCACATCCCTTATAGGGAACTCTCTAAATAAGTGGCTCCTCCATGAGGCCTCAATGAAGGGCATCCACTAAACTACTAGGAGATCTACACCACCCAAGGTAAGAACATTGAGGCTGTAATCAATTGAGGTCGAGCATATATTGAACAAATTGTCACAACTATGCATATCCATCTTAAACCATATGTTATGCTACAATCCATCTTAGACCATCCAAGGTTTGAACATACACCATGTACCCCAAATCTCATAAAGCACCCCTAAACATGGTGTAAATACTTTTGGAGTAACCCAAATATATAACAATGGCCGCCCTCCTTACTTTGGGAAACAACTCATGCACTTAATTGATAAATGTTATTCCGAGATTGTTCCATAATTTACTAATTCAAATTTCTCAATATCTTCTAGGGAGATGGTTTCCTTTTGATTATCATTCATTTTGCGAAAATGATCCTCCACACTTGAACATTCCTTCTTTAAGCAATGTGCTAGGTCATCCAGGTCATCTAATCATTTGGTCAAAAATCTATTTAATGGGCCCATGACATTACCAGATCATGCGAAGATTGTAAGGGAATAGGAGCTTCATCTCATTATTGGAAGAGGTGCTTCTCTCTATTCCATGGAAGTCGAAAGTGAGATAAGCCTTTATGGCTTCTTTGCATAGGTTACATAAGAGGATGATGAAACGGTAAGAAAACGGGTTAAAACAAAAGTGAAACACAACAAAACACAAGGTGAATGCATGTTCTTGCTTTTAATATATTGACCACTTCTTAATATTATAAAGTAGATACGACTCGACTTAGTCATCCAATTTTGTTGATCATTAAATTTAATTGACATGAATTAATTGACATGGAGAGACTCTAAGAATGGTAGTCCAACATAGTAGTATGTTGGCTTTAAGAATGGTAGTCCAACAAAGTAGTATGTTGGCTTTATGTGGTCAACCTCTACCCTAACTACCTCCTATAAACATCCAATTAGCGGTAAGCATTTTTCTTACTATGCTTTCGGGAAGCAATTCATTCATTGTATTTGTGATTCTAAAAATTTAGCACATTTGAGTTAATTTTATTAATGTTATTCAAGATTGCTAATTAGTTTCTTTCCTCGAAAGATTAAAAACTCATTAAAATAATTTAATATTATATTAGAAATTTAAAAGTGATTGCAAAATTCACAGCAAAATTCACAAATTATTCAAAGCTAGAAAGGCACACATACATGTTGCTTACCTCTATGTTGTGTGTTGTTGCCATGTAAATATACGTTTTGAGAAGACCAAGTATTTTCCATCTAACATGCACAATGATTTACATGATTTACAAGTTATTTGCACCTTCAACATATGATAAATATGTTTAGGAAGACAAATTGTAAGCAATGTTGCTTACCTCTATGTTGTGTGTTGTTGCCATGTAAATATACGTTTTGAGAAGACCAAGTATTTTCCATCTAACATGCACAATGATTTACATGATTTACAAGTTATTTGCACCTTCAACATATGATAAATATGTTTAGGAAGACAAATTGTAAGCAATGTTGCTTACCTCTATGTTGTGTGTTGTTGCCATGTAAATATACGTTTTGAGAAGACCAAGTATTTTCCATCTAACATGCACAATGATTTACATGATTTACAAGTTATTTGCACCTTCAACATATGATAAATATGTTTAGGAAGACAAATTGTAAGCAATGGCAAATCATTTCCCATTTGTATATATCTCCTCTAAATAAATTTCTTTCTTTGTAAGTGGCGCCATTAGTAATTACAAAGACATCATAGTATCACAATGTATATTTATTGCATTTATAAGAGCATATAAAATGACCTCAATATTGTTATGTCTGAATGCTTTTGTCAAAATTTTACTTAGGGAATGAAAAATATATTCATGGTACCATAACTCACCTTGATGCAAGGCAAAAAAAAAAAAGATGTCTTGAATTTTTAGTTTTTTTTTTAATTGATTTTTGAATATGATAATTAGAGATATTTTGGCAAAACACATCAAGGGCATTTTAGTTACATAATTTTAATAGACGAATACAAAATTGGATTTAGCAATTTAAAAAAATTAAAATCTATCTATTTTTTTAATAAAATTAAAATTAAAAACATTAAAAATATTTAAAATATTTATGAAAAATAAGAAAACTAATTTGAATTTAAGTTGTTTTAATTTCATGACAAGGATTAATAACTATTCACTAAGTGTTCTATATTCTAAATCAAACCGCAACCTTAGTTATGTATAATTCTATACCCAACTATGATATGGAAAATCAAATCTAAATTGATTATAATAAACTTCCACCAATCTCTCATTAAACCTTATCGCACTCACCCCGGTCACTCTTCTCATTAATGATGGTAGCATGTGCTCTATAAATTTTTGTGTTTGAAATATCATTAACATAGATCTATCTTAACTCTAGATCTATTAAGCACCAAGAGGGATCTAGAAAACAATTGAGATGCAAATCTCTTGGTGCTTAAAAGATATCGAGTTAAGATGAATTTATGTTGGTGTGGTTTATGTGTGTGTATGTACATTTCATGGAACTCACCATTAATATTGTGGGTTGATAAAATACAACCACCAATGGTACCAAACATAATTTCCATAGATTCCTCTTCTTATAATAGTTGATATGATTTCATTTTTATAGTGTTATTTATACACACACATTTTTGTGTGTGTTAATGATAATTATTTCACTCTCATTAGATTTATTATTACTATTTTTTTGTTTTGTATAACATACTATATTGGGATGATATATGTTGATGTCAATGTCACATACTTGAGACAGATGTTATAATCTTTTCAATACTAGGTTGTAGAATGCACCTCACTTCTCTTGATACAATAACATATTGCAAAACACTTAACACCACATGCATTGAGTCAACATGTTCATCAAATTTTGTTCTAGAGTCAATCCGAACACGAGATGTATCATGTCAACTTTTGTATAAATTCACATTGTAAGGTGTTTAAGTGGTCATGGATAGAGAAACGTAGAGTAACCAATAAAGGTGCAATGGTGAGTGAAAAAGGTGATATTATTAACGGGTTATCATTTATAAAAAAAATGAATTCTTTACAGTTTGAGATTTTTTTTTGTGTATTTGTATTTTTAACAAAAATACTTAGATTAAGGTATTTGGTAAGGTATCTATGTTATTACATTTTTATTTTATTTTTGTGAATGAATATATATACTTAGATTAAGGTATTTGGTAAGGTATCTATGTTATTACATTTTTATTTTATTTTTGTGAATGAATATATATATATATATATATATATATATATATATATATATATATATATATATATATATATATATCCCAGGAAATTTGCCACACTTCCCCTCAATTTGAGGATGATACTCATGTTAAGTTGGATTCTACAGAAGCTTGAGGCTATGTCAACACATGGCTCAACGCTATTACAACAATATACTCATTAAGAGCTCGACATGTCACTTGTGGTAATTGAACCTGGGCAGAGAAGATACCACTCCTTCTCACGACCACCCAAACTAGACTCGAATGACTATTTTTACATATAAACATGGATTCTTGATTTAAAAAATAATATTAAAGTGTTTGACAATGTATCCATGTCATTAATATTTTATTCGTATGAATGGAGTTGCTAACCCTCTAATAAGATCACTTATGGGTGGAATTCAAGACCTTTTACTTGTGCATATAAATCCTGAACCAAAATACTATACAAAAGTGTTATGAAAGGTATCCATGTGTTTAATCTTTTATTCTTGTGAACAAATTTGTCTCAATCAATATTCGTTCGGGGATGGAACTCAAGAACTTTTAATTGTGGATATAAATCCCTAACCAAAAATAAAATCAAGGTGTTTGGTAAGATATTCATGTTATTGGTCTTTTATTTCCATGAATGAAGTTGTTACAATTTAACAATATTATTTGGAAGTCGAACTTGAGATCTTTTACCTTTTTTTAAGGGAAATACATATCCTCGAGAAACCTGTCGGGCACTTCCCCTCATTCCAAGGATGGTACCCAAAGTAAATCGGATTCTATAGAAGCTTGAGGCTTTGTCAACATATGGCTCAAGACCATTACAACAATATATTCATTAGGAGCTCAACATGTCACTTGTGGGAATTGAACCTGGGTGGGGAGGATAACAATCATTCCTCACAACCAACCGAGCTAGACACAGTTGAAAACTCAAGACCTTTTACCTATAGATATATCTTTGTAATTAAAATGAAAAACTATAATGTTCAACAACATACCCACATTATTAATTTTTTTAATAAACAAAATTATCATAATATAACAACATTGCTTGAAGTGTAGAATTGAAGACATTTTTTTAATCTAAATATGACTCTTACTCAAAACAACCATTATAATAAATTGATAGTTACATCATTATAGTTAAAATCTTGCTTATTTCAGTAGTTATCCGCTACACGATGTTTGCATCCTTAAACAAGGGTATGCCACATAACAAGTAGTCCCTACCTAAAAAAATGATATGCAACATTCAATCTCACATGCTTGCCATATGGTTTTGATTCTTGTAAATTGTCAAGTTCTCTTGGTAATATCACCTAGTGGTATGTCGACATTCAATTTGGCATGCTTGCCATCAAGTTTTGATCCTTGTAAACTGTCAAGCAATTCCTACATCTACATGCTGCCTCTTTTCACCATTTAGCGGCCTCTAGGGCTTGAATCCTCCTATTGTCTCAAAGAACCACACTCATGAGCATTTTAAGTCAGGGAAAAAGACTAGACAACACTTTGCAACCAAGGTGTCTGAAATATCTCTCAATATTGGTAGAAGTGACACCCATAGGAAATTCAAGAATAATGATAATGCTTAGTGGTGGTGCTAACATGACCCTTGTGAATCCCTACACGAGCATTCAATTTGTAAAACCTAGAAACTAGTTCTAACAATTGAGATGAAGTGACCTCGAACTTGAGATTGGGAGGAAGCACATGGGAGACCACAAGTAAAAGAATCAGAGATATTTTAGCACACATGGAAACATTGTGACTCTCACTTTGTTCTTGATAATATCGATGCTACCAATGTACCAGTGACCACAAACATAAGTAGCTTGACGTGATGTTATCTTAGAGGTTGGTTCTAATGTTGGTTAGACAATCAATGGAGAAATCATTCAGAGATCTTGATGGGGAGGATAGAAGGATTTCTTCGTTAACTCCTTATGTGTGTCAAAGTAATGGAAATAGGAGTAAACTACTCAATCTTTTTTAGGTACTGTGAAAGAATGAAATTGAGGCAGACACTCGGAACTGTAAGGAATCAAGCCACCGAGTTCCATTTCTACTCCAACCAAATATTATGATTGCAAATGAGGAGCATTGAATTGGTCAACGAAAACTAAGACCACTTGTTGATCGAAGCCTACAACTACATGCAATTATCAGATGCTCCAAAAATAGAGGAAACATAAGAGAATGTTGTTATAAGAAGCCTATTTTTTCCCCTATAGATAGAGACCCACCATCCAATCATCATATGTCACCGAATTCCAATTATTGCTAAAGCCACTTATTTTGTTTAAAACTAGCTCAAGTTCAAGCAAATATACTTTGGTCTTTCAATGATCCAATAGTCCCTTACAGATCCCACTTGAAATGAAATATTTTGAGATAAGAGCAAGTCGATTGAAACTATGCTAAATAGAATGTGAGGAGAAAACACTGAAATCAAAGAAATTCAATGGGATTTCAAGTTACCATTGGCCCAAATCCTTAAAGGTTTGGTTCTTATCCCTTCTCCTCATCATTATAGTCTCCATGTTAGTTTTTTTTCATATGCATAGTACAATAGTTTCAAACACACACACACACACACACACACACACACACACACACACACATTGGTTGCTCCCTTAACTAGGAATATAGGTTTGATATGCCATTAAGCACTATTCATGAGGTGGGCCACTCATTTCCTTCCTTACCCTTACTAAACCATATCGAACAGGTGGGAGGTGAGGTGAGGTGAGGTCAGGGAGGCTCGAAATAACAGGTAAGTAGGCGAGCAGGAGTGGGATTAGGGTGGGTGGTGGTCGAATCACTATATCCACATTTTTTTATGTACATCATATGTAGATTATACTTATGGAAGGAAGGCATCAACATCAGAAAAATAAGAACAACCTTGAACATCCAGACAACCACCATCCAAGATTTACAATTTAATGAACACAAAATCAATGCATTGCATTAACATGGAAATCCATAATTAATACTACACAAATATCAAAATATATGAATCCTTTAAGAAGTATAACATAGAAGATTTTGGAAAGAAAGTCAAAATGATTGAAACATTACCTAAACATTACTTATATTCGATATTTCTAAGATGAAATTAGAATATACACCGACTTAGCTAGCTAGTTAAGTCTTCAAAAATAGGTATGTATGAACACTCCTCCCATACCTATTTTGACTTATTACAATCCTCCAATACAAGAGACATTACTTAGATAAGTATAGTCTTTTGACTTAAAACTGCAAGAAAACTAGCAAACTAAATGTCCAAAAGTATGCCTAGGCATGATGATGATATGTGTGTGTGTGTGTGTGGATATATATATATTTTGCTATACTATACACTATACTTGCAGAGAAATGCCAATCTGCAGGTTTTTTCTCTCTCTCTCTCTCTCTCTCTCTCTATATATATATATATATATAATGAAGAATATATATAAATCATAAAAAATAAAATGAAATATTTAGTAAATAGATTTGACTTATTTACTAATCGAATTAGAAGATTTAATATGTAAATAGATTTGACCCAAATGTTAACTATTATGATCACTAGCAATAAATTGTCTAAGGAAGATATGTGTAAGTTAGGAAATGTTAGAATATATAAAACATTATTTGGCAGTGCTTGCATGCAAAAAAGACAAACCATGTAGTGTGCTCTTGTTTGTTAGGTGAGTGTTCTTGAGTAGTGGATGTTTCAAGAAACATTGACTTAGACATGTAATCCATTGCATGCACCTTATTATTGTTGTGACAACATGTTGATCCTTGACATAAGAATATTGGTTTGGAAATGTGCAACTTAATCACGGTACAAGAGAGAGTGGCATAACCATGAATAACTAACTATTTTTATTAGCTCTCTTGTGTCCCACACACATTCTTCATTTTCTTCTTCTGTTCCATTGGCTTTGTTGGTTGGTTTCTTTTTACCTATAGAATAAGAAGAGTGAAGGAAGGATAATAAGTGAAGCAATGATTCACTTTGTTTCCCACCACAAAGGAAGAAGTTACTCGGCTCTTGCAGGTGACTTTGACATGAATCCAATTTGGTCTTCCTTAGTACAAATAAATTGTAGGTGGGGATGAACATAATAGGGAAGAATAATGGACGATCTGGTCCTTGTTTAAAATAATTGAGGCAAATAACTTGTGCTTACATTGATAAAACTCATTTTCATTTTAATTCAATGGGCAACTACCTTTGAACTCTAAATGTAGAGAATGAATATATATGTAATTCAAAGTAAATAAAATATAGCACATGTTTTTCCTTTTATTTTGTAGCATTTCCTCACCCTTGATAGCACTCTCATTTTTGGCAATGGGCCACATTGATTAAGGTTACTTGTTAGTAGTTAAAGGGGAATTCATGACAATGTCCATCTTTTCATAACAATGACGATAGACATTGAAAAAATCCAGTTAATGGACCTGCTCAAGCATGAAATCCCCCTTCTCAATTTAAATACAATATTTCATATTTGTAAAGATATATAGACCTAAACATTGACTGAGATGCAATAAATTCCATACATACATAGGCATAGGCAAATACACGTGTAAGAACATAATGTTAAGATGGCTTCCCATGTTAATTTCATAGTCATCCATGAAATTATAAATTAGCATGTGGTTAAATTTTCCTGATGTACTAATTGTTATTGGTTATTGCTACTCATGATCGGGTAAGTAACTTCTTCTTCTTTATGCAACATATACCATAGTTTACATTGAACTTATATTGTATGTTAAAAAATGGCTAAAAATCCCCATTTTCCATATTACCTCATTTGGAAACAAATATTGCTAGTATTTTGTGATGAGATTTTTAGAAACTTGATATAAGTGGCATCTTAATGGTTGACACTTTAACTATTGAGAATATTTAATGTCAGTGTCCCAATACATACCAATGACCCTTCATAACCTTTGTAAGATGCTCTTTATATATCACCATTGCACTTTTCTTGAAAGCTCCATTAGAAAACAAGTATTTTGATGACTTGTTGCATCACATACTCTCACTATACACATTTACCTCCGTTCACATTTTCCTTTGGTAGAAGATGTTTTGACGTATTCATTTTCCATCCAAAAACAAAATCCTATGACATTTGAACAATATAACCACCCTTTGTTATAGAAGTAGTGCCCCTTGTTTACCAATGAGTTTGTTTGGGTGAGATTGACATTTCACTAGCAAAGGAGCTTCTCCCAACCAAATATGCCATGTAATATTGTCTCTCCCATCATTCCATGTTGTGTGCATCTTTTAACACCTTCTTCTACATGACAGTGGATTTGATACCAAGAGGAAAATCAAAGAACAAAATACACAGACAAATTGATTAGCTTATGGCCAATAAGCATGAATATAAATGAAGCAAATAATGGATAAGAGTATGCACAACAAATTATAATGTAACCGTGTTTGTATCATTGTGTAAGTGTGATGTATAATGCTCCATGAAAAAGAGTGTGAGAGAGAAAAGACAACTAACTAGTCCATGGTTTATGCATCGTGCCTTACTTGACATGATACATAGAATACATATGGGTACATTTTAGTGACAAGAATGTGCATTCAAAAATTGAAGGAGATTTGATTTCGTCAATGTCAGTTGGTGATTTTTCATCTTCTTGGTGTATTGCACATTGTTGTTGCCATGCATGTGTTGACTTCTATAATGGTATTTACAACGATTGGCATTCATAGTGTATGTGTGGAGCTAAGGGGTGCATGTGTAGAGCTAATGGGTGCACATAAACACTCTATGTGCATACACACTTTCAAATTTGGTGTACATAAGTATTTTCTACGTTAAATTTTGTAAAGGTTTCAAAACATTGCTCCTTGACATGGAGTTCCCAATAACACTATCTCTTATAACACTATCTCTTAAACCTCATAAGAAACATTGCAGCCTCACTCCATAAGTGAAATTAAAGACCATAAATGATGAATGAAGTGAAATTAAAGACCATAAATAATCTAATTCAAGGAAGCTTGCACTAGAGATCAAGGCTATGTGACAAATGTGAAGTTATATGTTGAATAGTCTAATTGTACTTGGATCAGGAGTAAACCTTGATACCCCTTCCACTAAGGTGAAAAGGAACAAGGAACCCTAAAATATGCAAAGGGTAAATATATCGTTTTGTGCGCTTAGCAAAAGGATCAATTTATTTATTTTTAACAAAATTTACTCAATTTCATGTCGGTACATATACGTTGCTTTAAAAAGTCCTAATCAAATCTAATCTAGTGGAGGAAAAGCCACCGATTTTCCAATTCAATCTAGTGGAGGAAAAGCCACCGATTTACCAAGTAAAAGCAAAACTTGTTTTGAAGTTGTGGTCCAACTATTTACTTACACATTTTATAGGAACATTTAAAAATAAAATGGTCCAATTATTGACTCACACATTTCATAAAAACATTTAAAAAAATGTTAGATTAGATATTTTTTTTGGGAATCGTGTTCTTTTAAAGTTCTATACGTGGATTTTTTGAGGTTAGATTCTTCATCGGCTGACGTGGTCTAAGACAATAAACTAAGCATTCAATTACGGGTTTATGTGATTTGTGGATATGACACGTGGTTTAATGAGAAAGGGGTTTCAATTGTCCACTCCACCTATTAAACTTTTTTCTGGTCGTTTATATATTTAATATAATAGTCAATATATAAAAAAAATAAGGAAGAGCTGCATTAACTATATTAAACTTTTTTTTTGGTAGTGTGTTTCAACTATCATGTGACATGTTGATGTTGAGGGAGTGGTTTTATGGAGTGGGTCTTGAGAATTTGCTAATCATCATTCCCAAGTTAAACATCAATGCATTTAATATGGAATGTGTCGATGTGTTTGAAGTTTGATAGACTAATTGTCTTTAACAAGACAAACTGCCTACTCTGTGTTGTTTATGAACTTATCTATTTTAGTGAAAACTCGATGAGGCAAACTGCATACTCCACATTGTCTATGAACTTATTTGTTTTAGTGAATCTTCAAAAAGAAATGACTAAATCTACCAACCCTTTGGGTCTTGGAATCCTTAGAGTGAATTGAACAAGTATTGGCTTGTATATTCTCCTCAAGGTTTAAACTTCTACATTTCCTCCTCTTGAAAAATGACCTCCATGGACATGGTTTACGATACTTTAATGGAAATATTCCAAGAACTTACTATGAGAAAGGCGCTCCCTAGTACCATCACAATGTCTTATAGCTTTTAGGTTGTTGTGACCAATGGAATAATTTTGAGCAAATTTTTGACTAGAGTATTCATGTTGACCCTATCGTTGCTTTATAGAGTTCAAATTTCAGAAACAAAACAGATAGTATTTGCAATTTTTATAGTTTCTTCATTATTGTCATTTATTATAGAAACATTTCCCTTTTATATGGATTATAGGACAACCTTGAAAATTACACACATAAAAAAAAAGGCATTTGCACACATAGATCGTAACTAAGTCACCAGACACGTGGACACGGGACACAGAGGACATGGAAATACGAGTGTCGGACACGGGCACGATGACCCTCAGAAATAGGACATGGAGGACACGTTATATATATATATATATATATATATATATATAGAGAGAGAGAGAGAGAGAGAGAGAGAGAGAGAGAGAGAGAGAGAGATTATGAATTGCACATACAAAATTAATAAAAATGTAAACATTTAAATTTTACATGAATGATGATGATGATA